>JANJXV010000895.1:10000-12500 GCA_024803745.1 Megascapheus bottae
CGGGTTAGGGTAAGGGTATGGGTTAGGGTTATGGTTAGGGTTAGGGTAAGGATTAGGGTTAGGGTTAGGGTTAGGGTAAGGGTTAGGGTTAGGGTTAGGGTTAGCATTAAGGTTAGGGTTAGGGTTAGGGTAAGGGTAAGGGTTAGGGTGAGTGTTAGGGTTAGGGTTAATGTAAGGGTTAGGTTAAGGGTAAGGGTTAGGGTTAGGGTTAATGAAAGGGTAAGGGTTAGTGTTAGGGTTAGGGTAAGGATTAGGGTTATTGTTAGGGTTAGGATAAGGATTAGGGTTAGAGATTGGGAAAGGGTAAGTGTTAGGGTTAGGGTTAGGTTTAGGGTTATGGTTAGGGTTAGGGTAAGGGTTAGGTTTAGGGTAAGGGTTAGGGTTATGGTTAGTTTTATGGTTAGGGTTAGGGTAAGGGTAAGGGTTAGAGTTATGTTTAGGCTTGGGGATAAGGTTAGGGTTAGGGTAAGGGTAAGGGTTAGGGTTAGGTTTAGGGTAAGGTTTAGGGTTAGGGTTAGTGTAAGAGTTAGGTATAGGGTTAGGGTTAGCGTAAGGATTAATGTTAGGGTTAGGGTTAGGGTTAGGGTAAGGTTTAGGGTTAGAGTTAGGGTTACGGTTAGGTTTAGGGTTAGGGTTAGGGTAAGGGTAAGGGTTAGGGTTAAGGTTAGGGTTAGGTTTACGGTTAGGGTAAGGATTAGGGTTAGAGTTAGGGTTAGGGTAAGGGTTAGGGTTAGGATTAGGTTTAGGGTTAGCATTAAGATTAGGGTTAGGGTTAGGGTAAGGGTAAGGGTTAGGGTTAGGGTTAGGGTTAGGGTAAGGGTAAGGGTTAGGGTTAGGGTTAGGGTTAGGGTTAGGTTTAGGTTTAGGGTTACGGTAAAGGTAAGTGTTGGGGTTAGGCTTAGTGTTAGGGTTAGCGTTAAGGTTAGGGTTAGGGTTAGGGCAAGTGTAAGGGTTAGGGTTCGGGTGTGTGTTAGGGGTTAGGGTTAGGGTTAGGGTTAGGTTAAGGGTAAGGTTTAGGGTTAGGGTTAGGGTTAGGGTAAGGGTTAGGGTTAAGGTAAGTGTAATTTTTAGGGTTAGGGATAGAGTTAGGGTTAGGGTAAGTGTTAGGTTTAGGTTAAGGTAAGGGTAAGGTTTAAGGTTAGGGTTAGGGTTAGGGTTAGTGTTAGGGTAAGGGTAAGGGTTAGGATTAGGGTTACGGTTAGGGTTAGGGGTTAGAGTTAGGGTTAGGTTTAGGATTAGAGATAGGGTTAGGTTTCGCGTTAGGGTTAGGGTTAGGTTTAGGGTAAGGGTAGGGTTAGGGGAAGGGTAAGGGTTGTGGTTAGTGTTAGGGTTAGGGTAAGGGTTAGGGTTAGGGTTAGGTTTAGGGTTAGGGTAAGGATTAGGGTTAATGTTAGTGTTAGGGAAAGTGTTAGGGTTAGAGTTAGGGTAAGCGTTAAGGTTAATGTTAGGGTTAGGTTTAGGGGTTATAGTTAGGGTTAGTGTTAGGGTTAGGGTGAGGTTTAGGCTTGGGGTTAAGTTTAGGTTTAGGGTTAGGGTAAGTGTAAGGGTTAGGGTTAGGGTAAGGGTAAGGTTTAGGGTTAGGGTTACGGCTACGGTAAGGGTTAGGTTAGGGTAAGGATGAGGGTTAGGGTTAGTGTTAGGGTAAGGATTAGTGTTAGTGTTAGGGTTAGGGTTAGCATTATGGTTATGGTTAGGGTTAGGGTAAGGTTAAGTGTTAGGGTTAGGGTTAGGGTTAGGGGTTAGGGTTAGGTTTAGTGTTAGGGTTAGGGTTAGGGTTAGGTTTAGGGTTAGGGTTAGGGTTAGGTTAAGGGTAAGTGTTAGGGTTAGGGTTAGGGCTAGGGTAAGTTTTAGGGTAAGGGTAAGTGTTAATGTTAGGGTGAGGGTTATTGTTATGGTTAGGTTTAGGGTAAGAGTTAGGGTTAGGGTTAAGTTTATGGTTAGGTTTAGGGTAAGGGTAAGGGTTAGGGTTAGGTTTAGTCTTGGGGTTAAGGTTAGGGTTAGGTTTAGGGTAAGGGTAAGGGTTAGGGTTAGGGTTAGGGTTAGCGTAAGGGTTAGGGTTAGGTTTAGGGTGAGCGTTAGTGTTAGGGTTAGGTAAGGGTAAGGGTTAGGGTTCGGTTTAGGATTAGGTTTAGGGTTAGGGCTTAGGGTTAGAGTTAGGGTTAGGGTTAGGGTAAGGGTAAGTGTTAGAGTTAGGGTTAGGGTAAGTTTAAGGGTTAGGTTTAGGGTTAGGGTTAGGTTTAGGATTAGGTTTAGGGTTAGGGCTTAGGGTTAGGGTTAGTGTTAGGGTTAGGGTAAAGGTAAGTGTTAGGGTTAGGGTTAAGGTTAGGGTTAGGATAAGGGTAAGGGTAAGGTAAGGGTTAGGGTTAGGGTTAGGGTTAGGTTTAGAGTTAGGTTTAGGGTTAGGTTTAGGATTATGGTTAGGGTAAGGGAAAGGACTAGGGTTAGGGTTAGGGTTAGGTTTAGGGCTAGGGTTAGGGTTAAGTTCAGAGTTAGGGTTAGG
>JANJXV010000895.1:17500-30000 GCA_024803745.1 Megascapheus bottae
AAGGGTTTGGTTAGGGTTAGGTTTAGGGTTTGGGTTAGGGTTAGCATTAGGGTTAGGGTTAGGGTTAGGGTGAGCGTTAGTGTTAGGGTTGGGTAAGGGTAAGGGTTAGGGTTCGGTTTAGGATTAGGTTTAGGGTTAGGGTTAGGGTTAGGTTTAGGGTTAGGTTTACGGTTTGGGTTAGGGTTAGCATTAGGGTTAGGGTTAGGGTTAGGGTAAGGGTAAGGGTTAGGGTTAGGGTTAGGGTTAGGGTTAGGGGTTACACTTAGGGTTAGAGTTAGGGTTAGGGTTAGGGTAAGGTTTAGGGTTAGGTTAAGCGTTAGGATTAGGGTTAGAGTTAGGGTTAGGGTTAGGGTAAGGGTAAGGGTAAGGGTTAGGGTGAGGGTTAGGTTTTGGTTTAGGGGTTAGGGTAAGGGTTTGGGTTAGGCTTAGTGTAAGGGTTAGGGTTAGGGTTAGGGTTAGGGTTAGGGTAAGGGTACTGTTAGTGTTAGGGTTAGGGTTATGGTTAGTGTTAGGGTAAGATTAAGGTTAGGGTTAGGGTTAGGGTTATGGTTTAGGGTTAGGATTAGGTAAGGGTTAGGGTTAGGGTTAGGGTAAGTGTTAGGGTTAGGGTTAGGGTTAGGGTTGGCTTTAGGATAAGGGTAAGGGTTAGGGTTAAGGTTAGGGGTTAGGGTTAGGATTAGGGTTGGGTTTAGGGTTAGGTTTAGGGTAAGGTTAAGGGTGAGATTTAGGGTTATGGGTAGGGTTAGGGTTAGGTTTAGGGTTAGGGTTAGGGTAAGGGTTAGGGTTAGGGTTAGGGTTAGGGTTAAGGTTCGGGTAAGGTTACGGTTAGGGTTAGGGTTAGGGAAAGGGTAAGGGTTAGGGTAAGGGTTAGGGTTAGGTTTAGGGTTAGGGTAAGGGTTAGGTTTAGGGTTTGGGTTAGGGTGCTGTTTAGGGTTAGGATTAGTGTTAGGGTTAGCATTAAGTTTAGATTTAGGGTAGGGTAAGGGTTAGGGTTAGGGTTAGGGTGAGGGTAAGGATTAGGGTTAGGTTTAGGGTTAGGGTAGGAGTTAGGGTTAGATTTAGGGTTAGCATTAAGGTTAGGGGTAGGGTTAGGGTAAGCGTAAGGGTTAGGGATACGGTTAGGTTTAGTGTTAGGGTTAGGGTAATGGTAAGAGTTAGGGTTAGGGTTAGGGTTAAGGTTAGGGTCAGGTTTAGGTTAAGGGTAAGGATAAGGTTTAGGGTTAGGGTTAGTGTTAGGGATTAGGGTTAGTGTTAGGGTTAGGGTTAGGGTTAGCATTAATGTTATGGTTAGGGTTAGGGTAAGGGTAAGGTTTAGGGTTAGGGTTAGGGTAAGGATTAGGCTTAGGGTTAGGGTTAGGGTAATAGTTAGGGTTAGGGTTAGGGTTAGGGTAAGGGTAAGTGTTAGGTTTAGGTTTACGGTAAGGGTAAGGTTTAAGGTTAGGGTTAGGGTTAGGGTTAGTGTTAGGGTAAGGGTAAGGGTTTGGGTTAGGGTTACGGTTAGGGTTAGGGGTTAGTGTTAGGGTTAGGTTTAGGTTTAGAGATAGTGTTAGGTTTCGCGTTAGGGTTAGGGTTAGGTTTAGGGTAAGGGTAGGTTTAGGGGAAGGGTAAGGGTTGTGGTTAGTGTTAGGGTTAGGGTAAGGGTTAGGGTTAGGGTTAGGGTAAGGATTAGGGTTAATGTTAGTGTTAGGGAAAGTGTTAGGGTTAGAGATAGGGTAAGCGTTAAGGTTAGGGTTAGGGTTAGAGTTAGGGTTAGGGGTTATAGTTAGGGTTAGTGTTAGGGTTAGGGTTAGGCTTAGGGTTAGGATTTGGGTTGGGGTTCGGGTTAGGGTTAGGGTAAGGGTAAGGGTTAGGGGTAGGGTTATGGTTAGGGGTTAGGGTTAGGGTTAGGGTAAGGGTTAGTGTTAGGTTTAGAGTTAGGGTAATGTTAAGTGTTAGGGTTAGGGTTAGGGTTAGGGTCAGGTTTAGGTTAGGGTTAGGGTAAGGTTTAGGTTTAGGGTTAGGGCAAGGCTAAGGTTAAGGTTAGGGTTAAGGTAAGGGTAAGCGTTAGGGTTAGGGTAAGGGTTAGGGTTAGGGTTAATTTTAAGGTGAGGGTTTGGGTTAGGGTTAGGTTAGGGTTAGGGTTAGGTTTTCGGTTAGGCTAAGTGTAAGTGTAAGGTTTAGGGTTAGTGTTAGGGTAAGGATAAGGGTTAGGGTTACGTTTAGTTTTAGGGTTAAGGTAAGGGTATGGGTTAGGTTAGGGTTAGGGTTAGGGTTAGGGTAAGACTAAGGGTAAGGGTTACGGTTAGGCTTAGGGTTAGGGTTAAGTTTAGAGTTAGGGTTAGGGTTAGGTTTAGGTTTAGGGTTAGGGTAAGGGTAAGGGTTTGGGTTAGGGTTATGGTTAGGGTTAGGTTTAGGGTTAGGGTTAGGGCAAGGGTAAGGGTTAGGGTTAAGATTAGGGTTAGGGTTAGGGTTAGGATTAGGGTAAGGGTTATGGTTAGGGTTAGCGTTAGGGTTCGCATTAAGATTAGGGTTAGGGTTAGGGTAAGGGTAAGGTAAATGTTAGGGTTAGGGTTAGGGTTAGGGTAAGGGTAAGGGTTAGGGTTAGGATTAGGGCAAGGGTAAGGTTTAAGGTTAGGGTTAGGGTTAGGGTTAGTGTTAGGGTAAGGGTAAGGGTTAGGGTTAGGTTTAGTGTTAGGGTTAGTGTTAGGGTAACTGTAAGGGTTAGGGTTCGGGTTAGTGTTAGGGGTTAGGGTTAGGGTTAGCGTCAGTGTAAGGGTTAGGGTTAGTGTTAGAGTTAGGGTTAGGGTAAGGGTTAGGGTTAGGATTAGGGTAAGGGTAAGGTTTAAGGTTAGGGTTAGGGTTAGGGTTAGTGTTAGGGTAAGGGTAAGGGTTAGGGTTAGGGTTACGGTTAGGGTTAGGGGTTAGGGTTAGGGTTAGGGATAGGGTTATGGTTAGGGTTAGGGTTAGGGTAAGGGTTAGGGTTAGGGTAAGGGTTAGGGTTAGGGTAAGGGTAAGGGTTGTGGTTACTTTTAGGGTTAGGGTACGGGTTAGGGTTAGGGTTAGGGTAAGGATTAGGGTTAGGGTTAGTTTTAGGCTAAGTATTAGGTTTAGGGTGAGCATTAAGGTTAGGGTTAGGGTTAGGGTTAGGGGTTAGAGTTAGGGTTAGTGTTAGGGTTAGGGTTAGGCTTGGTGGTAAGGTTAGGGTTAGGGTTAGGGTAAGTGTAAGTGTTATGCTTAGGGTAAGGTTAAGGGTTAGGGTTAGGGTTAGGGTAATGATTAGGGTTAGGCTTAGTGTTAGGGTGAGGGTTAGTGTTAGGGTTAGGGTTAGGGTTAGCATTAAGGTTATGGTTAGGGTTAGGGTAAGGGTAAGGGTTAGGCTAGGGTTAGGGTTAGGGGTTAGAGTTAGGGTTAGGGTTAGGGTTAAGGTAAGGTGAAGTGTTAGGGTTATGGTTATGGTTAGGGTAAGGGTAAGGGTAAGGGTTAGGGGTTAGAGTTAGGGTTAGGGTTAGGGTTATGGTAAGGGGAAGTGTTACGGTTATGTTTATGGTTAGGGTAAGGGTAAGGGTAAGGGTTAGGGTTAGGATTAGGGTTATGGTTAATGAAAGGGTAAGGGTTAGTGTTAGGGTTAGGGTAAGGATTAGGGTTATTGTTAGGGTTAGGGTAAGGATTAGGGTTAGGGTTTGGGAAAGGGTAAGGGTTAGGGTTAGGGTTAGGTTTAGGGTTATGGTTAGGGTTAGGGTAAGGGTTAGGTTTAGGGTAAGGGTTAGGGTTATGGTTAGGTTAATGGTTAGGGTTAGGGTAATGGTAAGGGTTAGAGTTAGGTTTAGGCTTGGGGTTAAGGTTAGGGTTAGGGTAAGGTTAAGGATTAGGGTTAGGGTTAGGGTTAGGGTACGGTTTAGGGTTAGGGTTAGGGTTAGTGTTAGTTTAAGGTTTAGGGTTACCGTTAGGGTTAGGGATATGTTTAGGGTTAGGGTTAGGGTAAGGGTAAGGGTTAGGGTTAGGGTTAAGGTTAGGGTTAGGGTTATGTTTAGGGTAAGGATTAGGGTTAGGGTTAGGGTTAGGGTAAGGGTTAGGGTTAGGGTTAGCATTAAGATTAGGGTTAGGGTTAGGGTAAGGGTAAGGGTTAGGGTGAGGATTAGGGTTAGGGTAAGGGTAAGGTTTAGGGTTAGGGTTAGGGTTAGGGTTAGGGTAAGGGTTAGGGTTAGGGTAAGGGTAAGGGTTGTGGTTAGTGTTAGGGTTAGGTTAAGTATTAGGTTTAGGGTTAGGGTAAGGATTAGGGTTAGGGTTAGTGTTAGGGTAAGTGTTAGGGTAAGGGTTAGGGTTAGGGTTAGGGTTAGGGTAAGTGTAAGTGTTAGGCTTAGGGTAAGGTTAAGGGTTAGGGTTAGGGTTACAGTTAGGGTAAGGGTTAGGGTTAGGGTTAGGGTAAGGTTTAGGGTTAGGTTTAGTGTTATGGTGAGGGTTAGGGTTAGGGTTAGGGTTAGGGTTAGCATTAAGGTTATGGTTAGGGTTAGGGTAAGGGTAAGGGTTAGGGTTAGGGTTAGGGTTAGGGGTTAGAGTTAGGTTTAGGGTTAGGGTTAGGGTTAGGTTTAGGGTTAGGGTAGGGGTTAGGGTAAGGGTAAGTGTTAGGGTGAGTGTTCGGGTTAGGGTTAGGGTAAGGGTTAGGTTAAGGGTAAGGGTTAGGGTTTGGATTAGGGTTAGGGTTAATGAAAGGGTAAGGGTTAGTTATAGGGTTAGGGTAAGGATTAGGGTTATTGTTAGGGTTAGGGTAAGGATTAGGGTTAGAGTTTGGGAAAGGGTAAGTGTTAGGGTTAGGGTTAGGTTTAGGGTTATGGTTAGGGGTTAGGGTTAGGGTTAGGGTAAGGGTTAGGGTTAGGGTTAGAGTTAGGGTAATGGTAAGTGTTAGATTTAGGGTTAGGGTTAGGGTAAGGGTAAGGGTTAGGGTTATGGTTAGGTTAAGGGTTAGGGCAAGGGTTAGGGTTAGGCTTAGGGTTAGGATTTGGGTTGGGGTTCGGGTTAGGGTTAGGGTAAGGGTAAGGGTTAGGGTTAGGGTTAGGGTTATGGTTAGGGGTTAGGGTTAGGGTTAGGGTAAGGGTTAGTTTTAGGGTTAGAGTTAGGGTAATGTTAAGTGTTAGGGTTAGGGTTAGGGTTAGGGTAAGGGTAAGGGTTGGGGTTAGGGATAGGGTAAGGGTAAGGGTTAGGGTAAGGTTTAGGGTTAGGGTTAGGGTTAGGTTTAGGGTTAGTGTTAGGGCAAGGGTAAGGGTAAGGGTAAGGGTTAGGATTAGGGTTAGGGTTAGGATTAGGGTTAAGGTTACGGTTCGGGTTAGGGTTAGGGAAAGGGTAAGGGTTAGGGTAAGGGTTAGTGTTAGGGGTAGGGTTAGGGTAAGGGTAAGGATTAGGGTTAGGTTTAGGGTAAGGGTAAGGGTTAGGGTTAGATTTAGGATTACCATTAAGGTTAGGGGTAGGGTTAGGGTTAAGGTTAGGGTTAGCGTTAGGGTAAGGTTTAGGTTAGGGTTAGGGTAAGGTTTAGGGTTAGGTTTAGGGTAAGGCTAAGGTTAAGGTTAGGGTTAAGGTAAGGGTAAGCGTTAGGGTTAGGGTAAGGGTTAGGGTTAGAGTTAGGGTTAGGTTTTCGGTTAGGCTAAGTGTAAGTGTAAGGTTTAGGGTTAGTGTTAGGGTAAGGATAAGGGTTAGGGTTACGTTTAGTTTTAGGGTTAAGGTAAGGGTAAGGGTTAGGGTTAGGGTTAGGGTTAGGGTTCGGGTAAGGTTATGGTTAGGGTTAGGGTTAGGGAAAGGGTAAGGTTTAGGGTTAGGTTTAGGGTTAGGGTAAGGGTTAGGTTTAGGGTTTGGGTTAGGGTGCGGTTTAGGGTTAGGATTAGTGTTAGGGTTAGCATTAAGTTTAGAGTTAGGGTAGGGTAAGGGTAAGGGTTTGGGTTAGGGTTAGGGTGAGGGTAAGGATTAGGGTTAGGTTTAGGGTTAGGGTAAGTGTTAGGCTTAGATTTAGGGTTAACATTAAGGTTAGGGGTAGGGTTAGGGTAAGCGTAAGGGTTAGGGTTACGGTTAGGTTTAGGCTTAGGCGTTAGGGGTAGGGTTAGGGTTATGGTTAGGTTTAGTGTTAGGGTTAGGGTAAGGGTAAGGGTTAGGTTTAGGGTTAGGGTTAGGGTAAGGGTAAGGGTTAGGGTTAGGGTTAGGGTTAAGGTTAGGGTCAGGATTCGGGTAAGGGTAAGGATAAGGTTTAGGGTTAGGGTTAGATTTAGGGGTTAGGGTTAGTGTTAGGGTTAGGTTTAGGGTTAGCATTAAGGTTATGGTTAGGGTTAGGGTAAGGGTTAGGGTTAGGGTTTGGGTAAGGATTAGGCTTAGGGTTAGGGTTAGGGTAATAGTTAGGGTTAGGTTTAGGGTAATGGTAAGGGTTAGGGTTAGGGTTAGGGTTAAGTTTAGGGTTAAGTTTAGGGTTACGGTTAGGGTTAAGGGTTAGGTTTAGGGTTAGGGTTAGTGTTAGGTTTAGGGTTAGGGTAAGGGTAAGGGTTGGGGTTAGGCTTAGGGTTAGGGTTAGGTTTAGCGTTATGGTTAGGGTAAGGGTTAGGGTCAGGGTTAGGGTGAGGGTTAGGGTAGGGTTAAGGTTAGGGTTAGTGTTAGGGTTAAGGTTCGGGTTAAGGTAAGGGTATGGGTTAGGGTTATGTTTAGGGTTAGGGTAAGGATTAGGGTTAGGGTTAGGGTAAGGGTTAGGGTTAGGGTAAGGATGAGGGTTAGGGTTAATGTTAGGGTAAGGGTTAGTGTTAGTGTTAGGGTTAGGGTTAGCATTAAGGTTATGGTTAGGGTTAAGGTAAGGGTAAGTGTTAGGTTTAGAGTTAGTGAAAGGGTTAGTGTTAGCGTTAGTGTTAGGGTTAGCATTATGGTTATGGTTAGGGTTAGGGTAAGGTTAATTGTTAGGGTTAGGGTTAGGGTTAAGGGTTAGGTTTAGGTTTAGTGTTAGGGTTAGGGTTAGGGTTAGGTTTAGGGTTAGGGTTAGGGTTAGGTTAAGGGTAAGTGTTAGGGTTAGGGTTAGGTTTAGGGCTAGGGTAAGGTTTAGGGTAAGGGTAAGGGTTAATGTTAGGGTGAGGGTTATTGTTATGGTTAGGTTTAGGGTCAGAGTTAGGGTTAGGGTTAAGGTTTTGTTTAGGTTTAGGGTAAGGGTTAGGGTTAGGTTTAGGCTTGGGGTTAAGGTTAGGGTTAGGGTTAGGGTAAGGGTAAGGGATAGGGTTAGGTTTAGGGTTAGCCTAAGGGTTAGGGTTAGGGTTAGGGTGAGCGTTAGTGTTAGGGTTAGGTAAGGGTAAGGGTTAGGGTTCGGTTTAGGATTAGGTTTAGGGTTAGGGTTAGGGTTAGGGTAAGGGTAAGTGTTAGAGATAGGGTTATGGTAAGGTTAAGGGTTAGGGTTAGGGTTAGGGTTAGGTTTAGGTTTAGGGTTAGGGTTAGGGTTAGGGTTAGGGTAAGGGTAAGTGTTAGGGTTAGGGTTAGGGTTAGGGTTAGGTTTAGAGTTAGGTTTAGGGTTAGGTTTAGGGTTATGGTTAGGGTAAGGGAACGGACTAGGGTTAGGGTTAGGGTTAGGTTTAGGGTTAGGGTTAGGGTTAAGTTCAGAGTTACGGTTAGGGTTAGGTTTAGGGTTAGGGTTAGAGTAAGGGAAAGGGTTAGGTTTACTGTTAGGGTTAGGTTTAGGTTTAGGGTTAGGATAAGGGTAAGTGTTAGGGTTAGGGTTAGTTTTAAGGTTAGGGTTAGGTTAGGATTAGGGTTAGGGTTAGGGTAGGGGTAAGGGAAAGGGTTATTGTTAGGCTTAGGGTTAGGGTAAGGATTAGGGTTAGGGTTAGGTTTAGGGTAAGGATTCGGGTTAGGGTTTGGCAAATGGTAAGGGTTTGGTTAGGGTTAGGTTTAGGGTGTGGGTTAGGGTTAGCATTAGGGTTAGGGTTAGGGTTAGGGTGAGCGTTAGTGTTAGGGTTGGGTAAGGGTAAGGGTTAGGGTTCGGTTTAGGATTAGGTTTAGGGTTAGGGTTAGGGTTAGGTTTAGGGTTTGGGTTAGGGTTAGCATTAGGGTTAGGGTTAGGGTTAGGGTAAGGGTAAGGGTTAGGGTTAGGGTTAGGGTTAGGGTTAGGGGTTACACTTAGGGTTAGAGTTAGGTTTAGGGTTAGGGTAAGGTTTAGGGTTAGGTTAAGCGTTAGGATTAGGGTTAGAGTTAGGGTTAGGGTTAGGGTAAGGGTAAGGGTAAGGGTTAGGGTGAGGGTTAGGTTTTGGGTTAGGGGTTAGGGTAAGGGTTTGGGTTAGGCTTAGTGTAAGGGTTAGGGTTAGGGTTAGGGTTAGGGTTAGGGTAAGGGTACTGTTAGTGTTAGGGTTAGGGTTATGGTTAGTGTTAGGGTAAGAGTAAGGTTAGGGTTAGGGTTAGGGTTATGGTTTAGGGTTAGGATTAGGGTAAGGGTTAGGGTTAGAGTTAGGGTAAGTGTTAGGGTTAGGGTTAGGGTTAGGGTTGGCTTTAGGATAAGGGTAAGGGTTAGGGTTAAGGTTAGGGGTTAGGGTTAGGGTTAGGATTAGGGTTGGGTTTAGGGTTAGGTTTAGGGTAAGGTTAAGGGTGAGATTTAGGGTTATGGGTAGGGTTAGGGTTAGGTTTAGGGTTAGGGTTAGGGTAAGGGTAAGGGTTAGGGTTAGGGTTAGGGTTAGGGTTAAGGTTCGGGTAAGGTTACGGTTAGGGTTAGGGTTAGGGAAAGGGTAAGGGTTAGGGTAAGGGTTAGGGTTAGGTTTAGGGTTAGGGTAAGGGTTAGGTTTAGGGTTTGGGTTAGGGTGCTGTTTAGGGTTAGGATTAGTGTTAGGGTTAGCATTAAGTTTAGATTTAGGGTAGGGTAAGGGTTAGGGTTAGGGTTAGGGTGAGGGTAAGGATTAGGGTTAGGTTTAGGGTTAGGGTAGGGGTTAGGGTTAGATTTAGGGTTAGCATTAAGGTTAGGGGTAGGGTTAGGGTAAGCGTAAGGGTTAGGGATACGGTTAGGTTTAGTGTTAGGGTTAGGGTAATGGTAAGAGTTAGGGTTAGGGTTAGGGTTAAGGTTAGGGTCAGGTTTAGGTTAAGGGTAAGGATAAGGTTTAGGGTTAGGGTTAGTGTTAGGGATTAGGGTTAGTGTTAGGGTTAGGTTTAGGGTTAGCATTAATGTTATGGTTAGGGTTAGGGTAAGGGTAAGGTTTAGGGTTAGGGTTAGGGTAAGGATTAGGCTTAGGGTTAGGGTTAGGGTAATAGTTAGGGTTAGGGTTAGGGTTAGGGTAAGGGTAAGTGTTAGGTTTAGGTTTACGGTAAGGGTAAGGTTTAAGGTTAGGGTTAGGGTTAGGGTTAGTGTTAGGGTAAGGGTAAGGGTTTGGGTTAGGGTTACGGTTAGGGTTAGGGGTTAGTGTTAGGGTTAGGTTTAGGGTTAGAGATAGTGTTAGGTTTCGCGTTAGGGTTAGGGTTAGGTTTAGGGTAAGGGTAGGTTTAGGGGAAGGGTAAGGGTTGTGGTTAGTGTTAGGGTTAGGGTAAGGGTTAGGGTTAGGGTTAGGGTAAGGATTAGGGTTAATGTTAGTGTTAGGGAAAGTGTTAGGGTTAGAGTTAGGGTAAGCGTTAAGGTTAGGGTTAGGGTTAGAGTTAGGGTTAGGGGTTATAGTTAGGGTTAGTGTTAGGGTTAGGGTTAGGTTTAGGCTTGGGGTTAAGGTTAGGGTTAGAGTTAGGGTAAGTGTAAGTGTTAGGGTTAGCGTAAGGGTAAGGTTTAGGGTTAGGGTTACGGTTAGGGTAAGGGTTAGGGTTAGGGTAAGGATGAGGGTTAGGGTTAGTGTTAGGGTAAGGGTTAGTGTTAGTGTTAGGGTTAGGGTTAGCATTAAGGTTATGGTTAGGGTTAAGGTAAGGGTAAGTGTTAGGTTTAGGGTTAGTGAAAGGGTTAGTGTTAGCGTTAGGGTTAGGGTTAGCATTATGGTTATGGTTAGGGTTAGGGTAAGGTTAAGTGTTAGGGTTAGGGTTAGGGTTCAGGGTTAGGTTTAGGTTTAGTGTTAGGGTTAGGGTTAGGTTTAGGGTTAGGGTTAGGATAAGGGTAAGGGTTAGGGTTAGGGTTAGTGTTAAGGTTAGGGTTAGGGTTAGGGAAAGGTTTAGGGTAAGGGTAAGGGTTAATGTTAGGGTGAGGGTTATTGTTATGGTTAGGTTTAGGGTCAGAGTTAGGGTTAGGGTTAAGGTTATGTTTAGGTTTAGGGTAAGGGTTAGGGTTAGGTTTAGGCTTGGGGTTAAGGTTAGGGTTAGGGTTAGGGTAAGGGTAAGGGATAGGGTTAGGTTTAGGGTTAGCCTAAGGGTTAGGGTTAGGGTTAGGGTGAGCGTTAGTGTTAGGGTTAGGTAAGGGTAAGGGTTAGGGTCCGGTTTAGGATTAGGTTTAGGGTTAGGGTTTAGGGTTATGGTTAGGGTTAGGGAAGGGTAAGTGTTAGAGATAGGGTTATGGTAAGGTTAAGGGTTAGGGTTAGGGTTAGGGTTAGGTTTAGGTTTAGGGTTAGGGTTAGGGTTAGGGTAAGGGTAAGTGTTAGGGTTAGGGTTAGGGTTAGTGTTAGGGTTAGGGTTAGGGTTAGGGTTAGGTTTAGAGTTAGGTTTAGGGTTAGGTTTAGGGTTATGGTTAGGGTAAGGGAACGGACTAGGGTTAGGGTTAGGGTTAGGTTTAGGGCTAGGGTTAGGGTTGAGTTCAGAGTTACGGTTAGGGTTAGGTTTAGGGTTAGGGTTAGAGTAAGGGAAAGGGTTAGGTTTACTGTTAGGGTTAGGTTTAGGTTTAGGGTTAGGATAAGGGTAAGTGTTAGGGTTAGGGTTAGTTTTAAGGTTAGGGTTAGGGTTAGGATTAGGGTTAGCGTTATGGTAGGGGTAAGGGAAAGGGTTATTGTTAGGCTTAGGGTTAGGGTAAGGATTAGGGTAAGGGTTAGGTTTAGTGTAAGGATTCGGGTTAGGGTTTGGCAAAGGGTAAGGGTTTGGTTAGGGTTAGGTTTAGGGTTTGGGTTAGGGTTAGCATTAGGGTTAGGGTTAGGGTTAGGGTGAGCGTTAGTGTTAGGGTTGGGTAAGGGTAAGGGTTAGGGTTCGGTTTAGGATTAGGTTTAGGGTTAGGGTTAGGGTTAGGGTTAGGGTTAGGTTTAGGGTTTGGGTTAGGGTTAGCATTAGGGTTAGGGTTAGGGTTAGGGTAAGGGTAAGGGTTAGGGTTAGGGTTAGGGTTAGGGTTAGGGGTTACACTTAGGGTTAGAGTTAGGGTTAGGGTTAGGGTAAGGTTTAGGGTTAAGTTAAGCGTTAGGATTAGGGTTAGAGTTAGGGTTAGGGTTAGGGTAAGGGTAAGGGTAAGGGTTAGGGTGAGGGTTAGGTTTTGGGTTAGGGGTTAGGGTAAGGGTTTGGGTTAGGCTTAGTGTAAGGGTTAGGGTTAGGGTTAGGGTTAGGGTTAGGGTAAGGGTACTGTTAGTGTTAGGGTTAGGGTTATGGTTAGTGTTAGGGTAAGAGTAAGGTTAGGGTTAGGGTTAGGGTTATGGTTTAGGGTTAGGATTAGGGTAAGGGTTAGGGTTAGGGTTAGGGTAAGTGTTAGGGTTAGGGTTAGGGTTAGGTTTGGCTTTAGGATAAGGGTAAGGGTTAGGGTTAAGGTTAGGGGTTAGGGTTAGGATTAGAGTTGGGTTTAGGGTTAGGTTTAGGGTAAGGTTAAGGGTGAGATTTAGGGTTATGGGTAGGGTTAGGTTTAGGTTTAGGGTTAGGGTTAGGGTAAGGGTAAGGGTTAGGGTTAGGGTTAGGGTTAGGGTTAAGGTTCGGGTAAGGTTACGGTTAGGGTTAGGGTTAGGGAAAGGGTAAGGGTTAGGGTAAGGGTTAGGGTTAGGTTTAGGGTTAGGGTAAGGGTTAGGTTTAGGGTTTGGGTTAGGGTGCTGTTTAGGGTTAGGATTAGTGTTAGGGTTAGCATTAAGTTTAGATTTAGGGTAGGGTAAGGGTTAGGGTTAGGGTTAGGGTGAGGGTAAGGATTAGGGTTAGGTTTAGGGTTAGGGTAGGGGTTAGGGTTAGATTTAGGGTTAGCATTAAGGTTAGGGGTAGGGTTAGGGTAAGCGTAAGGGTTAGGGATACGGTTAGGTTTAGTGTTAGGGTTAGGGTAATGGTAAGAGTTAGGGTTAGGGTTAGGGTTAAGGTTAGGGTCAGGTTTAGGTTAAGGGTAAGGATAAGGTTTAGGGTTAGGATTAGTGTTAGGGATTAGGGTTAGTGTTAGTGTTAGGGTTAGGGTTAGCATTAATGTTATGGTTAGGGTTAGGGTAAGGGTAAGGTTTACGGTTAGGGTTAGGGTAAGGATTAGGCTTAGGGTTAGGGTTAGGGTAATAGTTAGGGTTAGGGTTAGGGTAATGCTAAGGGTTAGGGTTAGGGTTAGGGTTAAGGTTAGGGTTAAGGTTAGGGTTACCGTTAGGGTTAAGGGTTAGGTTTAGGGTTAGGGTTAGTGTTAGGTTTAGGGTTAGGGTAAGGGTAAGGGTTAGGGTCAGGGTTCGGGTTAGGGTAAGGGTATGGGTTAGGGTTAT
>JANJXV010000895.1:32500-40000 GCA_024803745.1 Megascapheus bottae
TAAGGGTTAGTGTTATGGTTGGGGTTAGTGTTAAGTTATGGGTAAGGGTAAGGGTTAGGATTAGGGTTAGGGTTAGGTTTAGTGTTAAGGTTACGGTTCGGGTTAGGGTTAGGGAAAGGGTAAGGGTTAGGGTAAGGGTTAGTGTTAGGGGTAGGGTTAGGCTAAGGGTAAGGATTAGAGTTAGGTTTAGGGTAAGGGTAAGGGTTAGGGTTAGATTTAGGGTTAGCATTAAGGTTAGGGTTAAGGTTAGGGTTAGGGTTAGGGTTAGGGTTAGGGTAAGGTTTAGGTTAGTGTTAGGGTAAGGTTTAGGGTTAGGTTTAGGGTAAGGCTAAGGTTAAGGTTAGGGTTAAGGTAAGGGTAAGCGTTAGGGATAGTGTAAGTGTTAGGGTTAGGGTTAGGGTGAGCATTAAGGTTAGGGGTAGGGTTAGGGTTATGGTAAGGGTTAGGGTTAGGGTTAGGGGTTAGAGTTAGGTTTAGTGTTAGGGTTAGGGTTAGGGTTAGGCTTGGGGTTAAGGTTAGGGTAAGGGTTAGGGTTAGGGTTAGGTATTGGGTTAGGGGTTAGGGTAAGGTTTAGGGTTAGGGTTAGGGTAAAGTTTAGAGTTAGGGTTAGGGTTAGGGTAGGGGTAGTGGTAGTGTTAGGGTTAGGGTTATGGTTAGGGTTAGGGTAAGAGTAAGGGTTAGGGTTAGGGTTATGGTCAGCAGTTAGGGTTAGGGTTAGGGTAAGGGTTAGGGTTATGGTGAGAGTTAGGGTAATGGTAAGTGTTAGGTTTAGGGTTAGGGTTAGGGTAAGGGTAAGGGTTAGGGTTAAGGTTACGGTTAGGGTTAGGAGTTAGATTTAGGGTTAGGGTTAGGCTTAGGGATAGGGTTAGGGTTAGGGTTAGGGTTAGGGTAAGGATTAGGCTTAGGGTTAGTGTTAGGGTAAGTGTTAGGGTTAGGGTTAGGGTGAGCATTAAGGTTATGGGTAGGGTTACGGTTACGGTAAGGGTTAGGGTTAGGGTTAGGGGTTAGAGTTAGGTTTAGTGTTAGGGTTAGGGTTAGGCTTGGGGTTAAGGTTAGGGTAAGGGTTAGGGTTAGGGTTAGGTATTGGGTTAGGGGTTAGGGTAAGGTTTAGGGTTAGGGTTAGGGTAAAGTTTAGAGTTAGGGTTAGGGTTAGGGTAGGGGTAGTGGTAGTGTTAGGGTTAGGGTTATGGTTAGGGTTAGGGTAAGAGTAAGGGTTAGGGTTAGGGTTATGGTTAGGGGTTAGGGTTAGGGTTAGGGTAAGGGTTAGGGTTAGGGTTAGATTTAGGGTAATGGTAAGTGTTAGGTTTAGGGTTAGGGTTAGGGTTAGGGTAAGGGTAAGGGTTAGGGTTAGGGTTAGGGTAAGGGTTAGGGTAAGGGTTAGGGTTTGGCTTAGGGTTAGGATTTAGGTTGGGGTTCGGGTAAGGGTTAGGGTAAGGGTAAGGGTTAGGGTTAGGGTTATGGTTAGGGGTTAGGGTTAGGGTTAGGGTAAGGGTTAGTGTTAGGGTTAGAGTTAGGGTAATGTTAAGTGTTAGGGTTAGGATTAGGGTAAGGGTAAGGGTTAGGGTTAGGGATAGGGTAAGGGTAAGGGTTAGGATAAGGGTTAGTGTTATGGTTGGGGTTAGTGTTAGGTTATGGGTAAGGGTAAGGGTTAGGATTAGGGTTAGGGTTAGGTTTAGTGTTAAGGTTACGGTTCGGGTTAGGGTTAGGGAAAGGGTAAGGGTTAGGGTAAGGGTTAGTGTTAGGGGTAGGGTTAGGGTAAGGGTAAGGGTTAGGGTTAGATTTAGGGTTAGCATTAAGGTTAGGGTTAAGGTTAGGGTTAGGGTTAGGGTTAGGGTTAGGGTAAGGTTTAGGTTAGTGTTAGGGTAAGGTTTAGGGTTAGGTTTAGGGTAAGGCTAAGGTTAAGGTTAGGGTTAAGGTAAGGGTAAGCGTTAGGGATAGTGTAAGTGTTAGGGTTAGGGTTAGGGTGAGCATTAAGGTTAGGGGTAGGGTTAGGGTTATGGTAAGGGTTAGGGTTAGGGTTAGGGGTTAGAGTTAGGTTTAGTGTTAGGGTTAGGGTTAGGGTTAGGCTTGGGGTTAAGGTTAGGGTAAGGGTTAGGGTTAGGGTTAGGTATTGGGTTAGGGGTTAGGGTAAGGTTTAGGGTTAGGGTTAGGGTAAAGTTTAGAGTTAGGGTTAGGGTTAGGGTAGGGGTAGTGGTAGTGTTAGGGTTAGGGTTATGGTTAGGGTTAGGGTAAGAGTAAGGGTTAGGGTTAGGGTTATGGTTAGGGGTTAGGGTTAGGGTTAGGGTAAGGGTTAGGGTTAGGGTTAGAGTTAGGGTAATGGTAAGTGTTAGGTTTAGGGTTAGGGTTAGGGTTAGGGTAAGGGTAAGGGTTAGGGTTAGGGTTAGGGTAAGGGTTAGGGTAAGGGTTAGGGTTAGGCTTAGGGTTAGGATTTGGGTTGGGGTTCGGGTTAGGGTTAGGGTAAGGGTAAGGGTTAGTGTTAGGGTTATGGTTAGGGGTTAGGGTTAGGGTTAGGGTAAGGGTTAGTGTTAGGTTTAGAGTTAGGGTAATGTTAAGTGTTAGGGTTAGGTTTAGGGTAAGGGTAAGGGTTAGGTTTAGGGATAGGGTAAGGGTAAGGGTTAGGGTAAGGGTTAGAGTTAGGGTTAGGGTTAGTGTTAGGGTAAGGGTAAGGGTAAAGGTTAGGATTAGGGTTAGGGTTAGGTTTAGGGTTAAGGTTACGGTTCGGGTTAGGGTTAGGGAAAGGGTAAGGGTTAGGGTAAGGGTTAGTGTTAGGGGTAGGGTTAGGGTAAGGGTAAGGATTAGAGTTAGGTTTAGGGTAAGGGTATGGGTTAGGGTTAGATTTAGGGTTAGCATTAAGGTTAGGGGTAGGGTCAGGGTTAGGGTTAGGGTTAGGGTCAGGTTTAGGTTAGGGTTAGGGTAAGGTTTAGGGTTAGGTTTAGGGTAAGGCTAAGGTTAAGGTTAGGGTTAAGGTAAGGGTAAGCGTTAGGGTTAGGGTAAGGGTTAGGGTTAGGGTTAATTTTAAGGTGAGGGTTTGGGTTAGGGTTAGGTTAGGGTTAGGGTTAGGTTTTCGGTTAGGCTAAGTGTAAGTGTAAGGTTTAGGGTTAGTGTTAGGGTAAGGATAAGGGTTAGGGTTACGTTTAGTTTTAGGGTTAAGGTAAGGGTATGGGTTAGGTTAGGGTTAGGGTTAGGGTTAGGGTAAGACTAAGGGTAAGGGTTACGGTTAGGCTTAGGGTTAGGGTTAAGTTTAGAGTTAGGGTTAGGGTTAGGTTTAGGTTTAGGGTTAGGGTAAGGGTAAGGGTTTGGGTTAGGGTTATGGTTAGGGTTAGGTTTAGGGTTAGGGTTAGGGCAAGGGTAAGGGTTAGGGTTAAGATTAGGGTTAGGGTTAGGGTTAGGATTAGGGTAAGGGTTATGGTTAGGGTTAGCGTTAGGGTTCGCATTAAGATTAGGGTTAGGGTTAGGGTAAGGGTAAGGTAAATGTTAGGGTTAGGGTTAGGTTTAGGGTAAGGGTAAGGGTTAGGGTTAGGATTAGGGCAAGGGTAAGGTTTAAGGTTAGGGTTAGGGTTAGGGTTAGTGTTAGGGTAACGGTAAGGGTTAGGGTTAGGGTTAGTGTTAGGGTTAGTGTTAGGGTAACTGTAAGGGTTAGGGTTCGGGTTAGTGTTAGGGGTTAGGGTTAGGGTTAGCGTCAGTGTATGGGTTAGGGTTAGTGTTAGAGTTAGGGTTAGGGTAAGGGTTAGGGTTAGGATTAGGGTAAGGGTAAGGTTTAAGGTTAGGGTTAGGGTTAGGGTTAGTGTTAGGGTAAGGGTAAGGGTTAGGGTTACGGTTACGGTTAGGGTTAGGGGTTAGGGTTAGGGTTAGGGATAGGGTTATGGTTAGGGTTAGGGTTAGGGTAAGGGTTAGGGTTAGGGTAAGGGTTAGGGTTAGGGTAAGGGTAAGGGTTGTGGTTACTTTTAGGGTTAGGGTACGGGTTAGGGTTAGGGTTAGGGTAAGGATTAGGGTTAGGGTTAGTTTTAGGCTAAGTATTAGGGTTAGGGTGAGCATTAAGGTTAGGGTTAGGGTTAGGGTTAGGGGTTAGAGTTAGGGTTAGTGTTAGGGTTAGGGTTAGGCTTGGTGGTAAGGTTAGGGTTAGGGTTAGGGTAAGTGTAAGTGTTATGCTTAGGGTAAGGTTAAGGGTTAGGGTTAGGGTTAGGGTAATGATTAGGGTTAGGCTTAGTGTTAGGGTGAGGGTTAGTGTTAGGGTTAGGGTTAGGGTTAGCATTAAGGTTATGGTTAGGGTTAGGGTTAGGGGTTAGAGTTAGGGTTAGGGTTAGGGTTAGGGTAAGGGTAATGGTTAGGGTTAGGGTTAAGGTTAGGGTTAGGGTTATGTTTAGGGTAAGGATTAGGGTTAGGGTTAGGGTTAGGGTAAGGGTTAGCCTTAGGGTTAGCATTAAGATTAGGGTTAGGGTTAGGGTAAGGGTAAGGGTTAGGGTGAGGATTAGGGTTAGGGTAAGGGTAAGGTTTAGGGTTAGGGTTAGGGTTAGGGTTAGGGTAAGGGTTAGGGTTAGGGTAAGGGTAAGGGTTGTGGTTAGTGTTAGGGTTAGGTTAAGTGTTAGGTTTAGGGTTAGGGTAAGGATTAGGGTTAGGGTTAGTGTTAGGGTAAGTGTTAGGGTAAGGGCTAGGGTTAGGGTTAGGGTTAATGTAAGTGTAAGTGTTAGGCTTAGGGTAAGGTTAAGGGTTAGGGTTAGGGTTACAGTTAGGGTAAGGGTTAGGGTTAGTGTTAGGGTAAGGTTTAGGGTTAGGGTTAGTGTTATGGTGAGGGTTAGGGTTAGGGTTAGGGTTAGGGTTAGCATTAAGGTTATGGTTAGGGTTAGGGTAAGGGTAAGGGTTAGGGTTAGGGTTAGGGTTAGGGGTTAGATTTAGGTTTAGGGTTAGGGTTAGGGTTAGGTTTAGGGTTAGGTTAGGGGTTAGCGTAAGGGTAAGTGTTAGGGTGAGTGTTAGGGTTAGGGTTAGGGTAAGGGTTAGGTTAAGGGTAAAGGTTAGGGTTTGGATTAGGTTTAGGGTTAATGAAAGGGTAAGGGTTAGTTATAGGGTTAGGGTAAGGATTAGGGTTATTGTTAGGGTTAGGGTAAGGATAAGGGTTAGAGTTTGGGAAAGGGTAAGTGTTAGGGTTAGGGTTAGGTTTAGGGTTATGGTTAGGGGTTAGGGTTAGGGTTAGGGTAAGGGTTAGGTTTAGGGTTAGAGTTAGGGTAATGGTAAGTGTTAGATTTAGGGTTAGGGTTAGGGTTAGGGTAAGGGTAAGGGTTAGGGTTATGGTTAGGTTAAGGGTTAGGGTAAGGGTTAGGGTTAGGCTTAGGGTTAGGATTTGGGTTGGGGTTCGGGTTAAGGTTAGGGTAAGGGTAAGGGTTAGGGTTAGGGTTAGGGTTATGGTTAGGGGTTAGGGTTAGGGTTAGGGTAAGGATTAGGGTTATTGTTAGGGATAGGGTAAGGATTAGGGTTAGGGTTTGGGAAAGGGTAAGGGTTAGGGTTCGGGTTAGGTTTAGGGTTATGGTTAGGGTTAGGGTAAGGGTTAGGTTTAGGGTAAGGCTTAGGGTTATGGTTCGGTTTATGGTTAGGGTTAGGGTAATGGTAAGGGTTAGAGTTAGGTTTAGGCTTGGGGTTAAGGTTAGGGTTAGGGTAAGGGTAAGGATTAGGGTTAGGGTTAGGGTTAGGGTACGGTTTAGGGTTAGGGTTAGTGTAAGTTTAGGGATAGGGTTAGGGTTAGGGTAAGGATTAGGGTTAGGGTTAGGGTTAGTGTTAGTTTAAGGTTTAGGGTTACCGTTAGGGTTAGGGATATGTTTAGGGTTAGGGTTAGGGTAAGGGTAAGGGTTAGGGTTAGGGTTAAGGTTAGGGTTAGGGTTATGTTTAGGGTAAGGATTAGGGTTAGGGTTAGGGTTAGGGTAAGGGTTAGGGTTAGGGTTAGCATTAAGATTAGGGTTAGGGTTAGGGTAAGGGTAAGGGTTAGGGTGAGGATTAGGGTTAGGGTAAGGGTAAGGTTTAGGGTTAGGGTTAGGGTTAGGGTTAGGGTAAGGGTTAGGGTTAGGGTAAGGGTAAGGGTTGTGGTTAGGGTTAGGGTTAGGTTAAGTGTTAGGTTTAGGGTTAGGGTAAGGATTAGGGTTAGGGTTAGTGTTAGGGTAAGTGTTAGGGTAAGGGTTAGGGTTAGGGTTAGGGTTAATGTAAGTGTAAGTGTTAGGCTTAGGGTAAGGTTAAGGGTTAGGGTTAGGGTTACAGTTAGGGTAAGGGTTAGGGTTAGAGTTAGGGTAAGGTTTAGGGTTAGGGTTAGTGTTATGGTGAGGGTTAGGGTTAGGGTTAGGGTTAGGGTTAGCATTAAGGTTATGGTTAGGGTTAGGGTAAGGGTAAGGGTTAGGGTTAGGGTTAGGGGTTAGAGTTAGGTTTAGGGTTAGGGTTAGGGTTAGGTTTAGGGTTAGGTTAGGGGTTAGGGTAAGGGTAAGTGTTAGGGTGAGTGTTAGGGTTAGGGTTAGGGTAAGGGTTAGGTTAAGGGTAAGGGTTAGGGTTTGGATTAGGTTTAGGGTTAATGAAAGGGTAAGGGTTAGTTATAGGGTTAGGGTAAGGATTAGGGTTATTGTTAGGGTTAGGGTAAGGATAAGGGTTAGAGTTTGGGAAAGGGTAAGTGTTAGGGTTAGGGTTAGGTTTAGGGTTATGGTTAGGGGTTAGGGTTAGGGTTAGGGTAAGGGTTAGGGTTAGGGTTAGAGTTAGGGTAATGGTAAGTGTTAGATTTAGGGTTAGGGTTAGGGTTACGGTAAGGGTAAGGGTTAGGGTTATGGTTAGGTTAAGGGTTAGGGTAAGGGTTAGGGTTAGGCTTAGGGTTAGGATTTGGGTTGGGGTTCGGGTTAAGGTTAGGGTAAGGGTAAGGGTTAGGGTTAGGGTTAGGGTTATGGTTAGGGGTTAGGGTTAGGGTTAGGGTAAGGGTTAGTTTTAGCGTTAGAGTTAGGGTAATGTTAAGTGTTAGGGTTAGGGTTAGGGTTAGGGTAAGTGTAAGGGTTGGGGTTAGGGATAGGGTAAGGGTAAGGGTTAGGGTAAGGTTTAGGGTTAGGGTTAGGGTTAGGTTTAGGGTTAGTGTTAGGGCAAGGGTAAGGGTAAGGGTTAGGATTAGGGTTAGGGTTAGGATTAGGGTTAAGGTTACGGTTCGGGTTAGGGTTATGGAAAGGGTAAGGGTTAGGGTAAGGGTTAGTGTTAGGGGTAGGGTTAGGGTAAGGGTAAGGATTAGGGTTAGGTTTAGGGTAAGGGTAAGGGTTAGGGTTAGATTTAGGATTACCATTAAGGTTAGGGGTAGGGTTAGGGTTAGGGTTAGGGTTAGGGTTAGGGTTAGGGTAAGGTTTAGGTTAGGGTTAGGGTAAGGTTTAGGGTTAGGTTTAGGGTAAGGCTAAGGTTCAGGTTAGGATTAGGGTTAGGGTAAGCGTTAGGGTTAGGGTAAGGGTTAGGGTTAGGGTTAGGGTTAGGTTTTCGGTTAGGCTAAGTGTAAGTGTAAGG
>JANJXV010000895.1:45000-150000 GCA_024803745.1 Megascapheus bottae
GTTAGGGTTACAGTTAGGGTAAGTGTTAGGGTTAGGGTTAGGGTAAGGTTTAGGGTTAGGGTTAGTGTTAGGGTGAGGGTTAGTGTTAGGGTTAGGGTTAGTGTTAGCATTAAGGTTATGGTTAGGGTTAGGGTAAGGGTAAGGGTTAGGGTTAGGGTTAGGGGTTAGAGTTAGTTTTAGGGTTAGGGTTAGGGTTAGGTTTAGGGTTAGGGTAGGGTTTAGGGTAAGGGTAAGTGTTAGGGTGAGTGTTAGGGTTAGGGTTAGGGTAAGGGTTAGGTTAAGGGAAGGGTTAGGGTTTGGATTAGGGTTAGGGTTAATGAAAGGGTAAGGGTTAGTGTTAGGGTTAGGGTAAGGATTAGGGTTATTGTTAGGGTTAGGGTAAGGATTAGGGTTAGAGTTTGGGAAAGGGTAAGTGTTAGGGTTAGGGTTAGGTTTAGGGTTATGGTTAGGGTTAGGGTAAGGCTTAGGTTTAGGGTAAGGGTTAGGGTAAAGATTAGGTTTATGGTTAGGGTTATGGTAAGGGTAAGGGTTAGAGTTAGGTTTAGGCTTGGGGTTAAGGTTAGGGTTAGGGTAAGGGTAAGGGTTAGGGTTAGGGTTAGGTTTAGGGTAAGGTTTAGGGTTAGGGTTAGTGTAAGGGTTAGATATAGGGTTAGGGTAAGGATTAATGTTAGGGTTAGGGTTAGGGTTAGAGTTAGGGTAAGGTTTAGGGTTAGAGTTAGGGTTAGGGTTAGGTTTAGGGTTAGGGTTAGGGTAAGGGTAAGGGTTAGGGTTAAGGTTAGGGTTAGGGTTACGATTAGGGTAATGATTAGGTTTAGAGTTAGGGTTAGGGTAAGGGTTAGGGTTAGGGTTAGGTTTAGGGTTAGCATTAAGATTAGGGTTAGGGTTATGGTAAGGGTAAGGGTTAGGGTTAGGGTTAGGGTTAGGGTAAGGGTAAGGGTTAGGGTTAGGGTTAGGGTTAGGTTTAGCTTTAGGGTTACGGTAAGGGTAAGTGTTGGGGTTAGGCTTAGTGTTAGGGTTAGTGTTAAGGTTAGGTTTGGGGTTAGGGTAAGTGTAAGGGTTAGGGTTCGGGTGTGTGTTAGGGGTTAGGGTTAGGGTTAGGGTTAGGGTAAGGGTAAGGTTTAGGCTTAGGGTTAGGGTTAGGGTTAGGGTTAAGGTAAGTGTAAGGTTTAGGGTTAGGGATAGAGTTAGGGTTAGGGTAAGGGTTAGGTTTAGGTTTAGGGTAAGGGTAAGGTTTAAGGTTAGGGTTAGGGTTAGGGTTAGTGTTAGGGTAAGGGTAACGGTTAGGGTTAGGGTTACTGTTAGAGTTAGGGGTTAGAGTTAGGGTTAGGTTTAGGGTTAGGGATAGGGTTAGCTTTCTCGTTAGGGTTAGGGTTAGGGTTAGGGTAAGGGTAAGGTTTAATGTTATGGTTAGGGTTAGGGTTAGGGTAAGGGTAAGGGTTAGGGTTAGGGTTAGGGCTAGGGTTAGGTTTAGGGTTAGTGTTACGGTAAGGGTAAGTGTTGGGGTTAGGGTTAGTGTTAGGGTTAGTGTTAGGGTAACTGTAAGGGTTGGGGTTCGGGTTAGTTTTAGGGGTTAGGGTTAGGGTTAGGGTCAGTGTATGGGTTAGGGTTAGTGTTAGAGTTAGGGTTAGGGTAAGGGTTAGGGTTAGGTTTAGGGGAAGGGTAAGGTTTAAGGTTAGGGTTAGGGTTAGGGTTAGTGTTAGGGTAAGGGTAAGTGTTAGGGTTAGGGTTACGGTTAGGGTTAGGGGTTAGGGTTAGGGTTAGGGATAGGGTTAGGGTTAGGGTTAGGGTTAGGGTAAGGGTTAGGGTTAGGGTAAGGGTTAGGGTTAGGGTAAGGGTAAGGGTTGTGGTTAGTTTTAGGATTAGGGTACGGGTTAGGGTTAGGGTCAGGGTAAGGATTAGGGTTAGGGTTAGAGTTAGGCTAAGTATTAGGTTTAGGGTGAGCATTAAGGTTAGGGTTAGGGTTAGGGTTAGGGGTTAGAGTTAGGGTTAGTGTTAGGGTTAGGGTTACGCTTGGTGGTAAGGTTAGGGTTAGGGTTAGGGTAAGTGTAAGTGTTATGCTTAGGGTAAGGTTAAGGGTTAGTGTTAGTGTTAGGGTTCGGGTAATGATTAGGGTTAGGCTTAGTTTTAGGGTGAGGGTTTGTGTTAGGGTTAGGGTTAGGGTTAGCATTAAGGTTATGGTTAGGGTTAGGGTAAGGGTAAATGTTAGGGTTAGGGTTAGGGTTAGGGTAAGGGTAAGGGTAAGGGTTAGGGTTAGGATTAGGGTTATGGTTAATGAAAGGGTAAGGGTTAGTATTAGGGTTAGGGTAAGGATTAGGGTTATTGTTAGGGTTAGGGTAAGGATTAGGGTTAGGGTTTGGGAAAGGGTAAGGGTTAGGGTTATCGTTAGCTTTATGGTTAGGGTTAGGGTAATGGTAAGGGTTAGAGTTAGGTTTAGGCTTGGGGTTAAGGTTAGGGTTAGGGTAAGGGTAAGGATTAGGGTTAGGGTTAGGGTTAGGGTACGGTTTAGGGTTAGGGTTAGTGTAAGTTTAGAGATAGGGTTAGCGTTAGGGTAAGGATTAGGGTTAGGGTTAGCGTTAGGGTTAGTTTAAGGTTTAGGGTTAACGTTAGGGTTAGGGATATGTTTAGGGTTAGGGTTAGGGTAAGGGTAAGGGTTAGGGTTAAGGTTAGGGTTAGGGTTGTGTTTAGGGTAAGGATTAGGGTTAGGGTTAGTGTAAGGGTTAGGGTTAGGGTTAGCATTAAGATTAGGGTTAGGGTTAGGGTAAGGGTAAGGGTTAGGGTTAGGATTAGGGTTAGGGTAAGGGTAAGGTTTAGGGTTAGAGTTACGGTTATGATTAGGGGTTAGAGATAGGGTTAGGGTTAGGGTTAGGGATAGGGTTATGTTTCGGGTTAGGGTTTGGGTTAGGGTTAGTGTTAGGGTAAGGGTAAGGGTTAGGGTTAGGTTTACGGTTAGGGTTAGGGGTTAGAGTTAGGGTTAGGTTTAGGGTTACAGATACGGTTAGGTTTCGCGTTAGGGTTAGGTTTAGGGTTAGGGTAAGGGTAGTGTTAGGGTAAGGGTAAGGGTTGTGGTTGGTGTTAGGGTTAGGGTAATTGTTAGGGTTAGGGTTAGGGTAAGGATTATGGTTAATGTTAATGTTAGGGAAAGTGTTGGGTTAGAGTTAGGGTAAGCGTTAAGGTTAGGGTTAGGGTTAGGGTTAGGGTTAAGGGTTAGAGTTAGGGTTAGTGTTAGGGTTAGGGTTAGGTTTAGGCTTGGGGTTAAGGTTAGGGTTAGAGTTAGGGTAAGGGTAAGTGTTAGGGTTAGGGTAAGGGTAAGGGTTAGGGTTAGGGTTTCGGTTAGTGTAAGGGTTAGGGTTAGGGTTAGGGTTAGGGTAAGGATGAGGGTTAGGGTTAGTGTTAGGGTAAGGGTTAGTGTTAGGGTTAGGGTTAGGGTTAGCATTAAGTTTATGGTTAGGGTTAGGGTAAGGGTAAGTGTTAGGTTAAGGGTTAGTGAAAGGGTTAGTGTTAGTGTTAGGGTTAGGGTTAGCATTATGGTTATGGTTAGGGTTAGGGTAAGGGTAAGTGTTAGGGTTAGGGTTAGGGTTAGGGGTTAGGGTTAGGTTTAGTGTTAGGGTTAGGGTTAGGGTTAAGTTTAGGGTTAGGTTTAGGGTTAGGTTAAGGGGAAGTGTTACGGTTAGGTTTAGGGTTAGGGTTAGGTTTAGGGTTAGGGTTAGGATAAGGGTAAGGGTTAGGGTTAGGGTTAGTGTTAAGGTTAGGGTTAGGGTTAGCGTTAGGGTTAGGGAAAGGGTTATGTTTAGGCTTGGGGTTAGGGTAAGGATTAGGGTTAGCGTTATGGTTAGGGTAAGGATTCGGGTTAGGGTAAGTCAAAGGGTAAGGGTTAGGGTTAGGGTTAGGGTTATAGTTAGGTTTAGGTTTAGGGTAAGGGTAAGTTTTAAGTTTAGGGTTAGGGTTAGGGTAAGGGTAAGGGTAAGGGTAGGGGTTAGGGTTAAGGTTACAGTTAGGGTTAGGGGTTAGAGTTAGGGTTAGGGTTAGGCTTAGGGATAGGGTTAGGTTTCGGGTTATGTGTAGGGTTAGGGTATGGGTAAGGGTTAGGGCTAGGGTAAGGGTAAGGGTTGTGGTTAGTGTTAGGGTTAGGGTAAGGGTTAGGGTTAGGGATAGGGTTAGGGTAAGGATTAGGCTTAGGGTTAGTGTTAGGGTAAGTATTAGGGTTAGGGTTAGGGTGAGCATTAAGGTTAGGGGTAGGGTTCGGTTTATGGTAAGGTTTAGGGTTAGGGTTAGGGGTTAGAGTTAGGGTTAGTGTTAGGGTTAGGGTTAGGATTAGGCTTGGGGTTAATGTTAGGGTAAGGGTTAGGGTTAGGTTTAGGTATTGGGTTAGGGGTAAGGGTAAGGTTAGGGTTAGGGTTAGGGTAAAGTTTAGAGATAGGGTTAGGGTTAGGGTAGGGGTAGTGTTATTGTTAGGGTTAGGGTTATGGTTAGGGTAAGGGTTAGGTTTAGGGTTAGGGTTAGGGTTATGGTCAGCGGTTAGGGTTAGGGTTAGGGTAAGGGTTAGGGTTATGGTGAGAGTTAGGGTAATGGTAAGTGTTAGGTTTAGGGTTAGGGTTAGGGTTAGGGTAAGGGTAAGGGTTACGGTTAGGGTTAGGGTAAGGGTTAGGGTAAGGGTTAGGGTTAGGGTTAGGGTTAGGATTTGGGTTGGGTATAGGGTTAGGGTTAGCGTAAGGGTAAGGGTTAGGGTTAGGGTTAGGGTTAGGGGTTAGGTTTAGGGTTAGGGTAAGGGTTAGTGTTAGGGTTAGAGTTAGGGTAATGTTAAGTGTTAGGGTTAGGGTTAGGGTTAGGGTAAGGGTAAGGGTTAGGGTTAGGGTTAGGGTAAGGGTTAGGGTAAGGGTTAGAGTTAGGGTTAGGGTTAGGGTTAGGTTTAGGCTTAGTGTTAGGGTAAGGGTAAGGGTAAGGGTTAGGATTAGTGTTAGGGTTAGGATTAGGGTTAAGGTGACGGTTCGGGTTAGGGTTAGGATTAGGGTTAAGGTGACGGTTCGGGTTAGGGTTAGGAAAGGGTAAGGGTTAGGCTAAGGGTTAGTGTTAGGGGTAGGGTTAGGGTGAGGTTAAGGATTAGGGTTAGGTTTAGGGTAAGGGTAAGGGTTAGGGTTAGATTTAGGGTTAGCATTAAGGTTAGGGGTAGGGTTAGGGTAAGGGTAAGTGTTAGGGTTACTGTTAGGTTTAGGCTTAGGCGTTAGGGTTAGGATTAGGGTTAGGGTTAGGGTAAGGTTTAGGTTATGGTTAGGGTAAGGGTTAGGTTTAGGTTTAGGGTAAGGCTAAGGTTTAGGGTTAGGGTTAAGGTAAGGGTAAGGATTAGGGTTAGGGTTAGTTTTAAGGTGAGGGTTAGGGTGAGGGTTAGGTTAGGGTTAGGGTTAGGTTTACGGTTAGGCTAAGGGTAAGTGTAAGGGTTAGGGTTAGTGTTAGTGTTAGGGTAAGGATAAGGGTTACGGTTAGAGTTAGGGTTAGGGTTAGGGTTAGATTTAGGGTTAAGGTAAGGGTAAGGGTTAGGGTTAGGGTTAGGGTTAGTTTAAGACTAAGGGTAAGGGTTAGGGTTAGGCTTAGGGTTAGGGTTAGGTTTAGAGTTAGGGTTAGGGTTAGGTTTAGTTAGGGTTAGGGTAAGGGTAAGGTTTTGGGTTAGGGTTATGGTTAGGGTTAGGTTTAGGGTTAGGGTTAGGGCAAGGGTAAGTGTTAGGGTTAAGATTAGGGTTAGGGTTAGGGTTACGGTTAGGGTAAGGATTATGGTTAGGGTTAGCGTTAGGGTTAGCATTAAGATTAGGGTTAGGGTTAGGGTAAGGGTAAGGGTTAGGGTTAGGGTTAGGGTAAGGGTAAGGGTTAGGTTTAGGGTTAGTGTTAGGGTTAGGTTTAGGGTTAGGGTTACGGTAATGGTTAGGGTTAGGTTTAGATTTAGGGATAAGGTAAGGGTAAGGGTTAGGGTTAGGGTTAGGGTAAGACTAAGGGTTGGGGTTAGGGTTAGTGTTAGGGTTAGTGTTAAGGTTAGGGTTAGGGTTAGGGTAACTGCAATGGTTAGGGTTCAGGTTAGTGTTAGGGTATAGGGTTAGGGTTAGGGTTCAGGTCAGTGTAAGGGTTAGGATTAGGGTTAGAGTTAGGGTTAGGGTAAGGGTTAGGGTTAGGTTTAGGGTAAGGGTAAAGTTTAAGGTTAGGGTTAGGGTTAGTGTTAGGGTAAGGGTAAGGGTTAGGCTTAGGGTTACGGTTAGGGTTAGGTGTTATAGTTAGGGTTAGGATTAGGGTTAGGGATAGGGTTAGGTTTCGGGTTAGGGTTAGGGTTAGGGTTAGGGTTAGGGTTAGGGTAAGGGTTAGGGAAAGGGTTAGGGTTAGGGTTAGGGTAAGGGTAAGTGTTAGGGTGAGTGTTAGGGTTAGGGTTAGGGTAAGGTTTAGTGTAAGGGTAAGGGTTAGGGTTAGGATTAGGGTTAGGGTTATTGAAAGGGTAAGGGTTAGTGTTAGGGTTAGGGTAAGGATTAGGGTTATTGTTAGGGTTAGGGTAAGGATTAGGGTTAGGGTTTGGGAAAGGGTAAGGGTTAGGGTTAGGGTTAGGTTTAGGGTTATGGTTAGGGTTAGGGTAAGGGTTAGGTTTAGGGTAAGGGTTAGGGTTATGGTTAGGTTTATGGTTAGGGTTAGGGTAAGGGTAAGGGTTAGAGTTAGGTTTAGGCTTGGGGTTAAGTTTAGGCTTAGGTTAGGGTAAGGGTTAGGGTTAGGGTTAGGGTTAGGATTAGGGTTAGGGTAAGGGTAATGTTTAGGGTTTGGGTTACGGTTAGGGTTAGGGTTTAGAGTTAGGGTTAAGGTTAGGGTTAGGGATAGGGTTAGGTTTTGGGTTAGGGTTAGGGTTAGGGTTAGGGTAAGGGTTACTGTTAGGGTAAGGGTAAGGCTTGTGGTTAGTGTTAGGGTTAGGTTAAGGGTTAGGTTTAGGGTTAGGGTAAGGATTAGGGTTAGGGTTAGTGTTAGGGTAAGTGTTAGGTTAAGGGTTAGGGTTAGGGTTAGGGTTAGGGTAAGGATTAGGGTTATTGTTAGGGTTAGGGGAAGGATTAGGGTTAGGGTTTGGCAAAGGGTAAGGGTTAGAGTTAGGGTTAGGTTTAGAGTTATGGTTAGGGTTAGGGTAAGGGTTAGGTTTAGGGTAAGGGTTAGGGTTATGGTTAGGTTTATGGTTAGGGTTAGGGTAACGGTAAGGGTTAGAGTTAGGTTTAGGCTTGGGGTAAAGGTTAGGGTTAGGGTAAGGGTAAGGGTTAGGGTTAGGGTAAGGTTTGGGGTTAGGGTTAGTGTAAGGGTTAGGGATAGGGTTAGGGGTAGGGTAAGGATTAGCGTTAGGTTTAGGGTTAGGGTTAGGGTAAGGTTTAGGGTTAGAGTTAGGGATAGGGATAGGTTTAGGGTTAGGGTTAGGGTAAGGGTAAGGGTTAGAGTTAAGGTTAGGGTTAGGGTTATGGTTAGGGTAAGGATTAGGGTTAGGGTTAGGGTTAGGGTAAGGGTTAGGGTTAGGGTTAGGTTTAGGATTAGCATTAAGATTAGGGTTATGTTTAGGGTAAGGGTAAGGGTAAGGGTTAGGGTTAGGGTTAGGGTTAGGGTAAGGGTAAGGGTAAGGGTTAGGGTTACGGTTAGGGTTAGGGGTTAGAGTTATGGTTAGGGTTATGGTTAGAGATAGGGTTAAGTTTCGGGTTAGGGTTAGGGTTAGGCTTAGGGTAAGGGTTAGGGTTACGGTAAGGGTAAGGGTTGTGGCTAGTGTTAGGGTTAGGTTAAGGTTTAGGGTTAGAGTTAGGGTAAGGATTAGGGTTAGGGTTAGTGTTAGGGTAAGTGTTAGGGTTAGGGTTTGGGTGAGCATTAAGGTTAAGGTTAGGGGTAGGGTTAGGGGTTAGAGTTAGGGTTAGTGTTAGGGTTAGGGTTAGGCTTGGTGTTAAGGTTAGGGTTAGGGTTAGGGTAAGTGTAAGTGTTAGGCTTAGGGTAAGGTTAAGGGTTAGGGTTAGGGTTACGGTTATCGTAAGGGTTAGGGTTAGGGTAAGGGTTATGGTTAGGGATAGGGTTAGGTTTAGGGTTAGGTTTAGGGTAAGGGTAATATTTAGGGTTAGGTTTAGGGTTGGGGTTAAGGTTAGGGTTAGGGTTAGGGTAAGGGTAAGGGTTAGGGTTAGGTTTAGGTTTAGGTTTAGGTTAACGGTTAGGTTAATTTATAGGTTTAGTGTCAGCGTTAGGGTTAGGGTTAGTGTTAATGGTTACGGTTAGGCTTAGGGTTAGGTTAAGGGTTAGGATTAGGGTTAGGGTAAGGGTTAGGGTTAGGGTTAGGGTCAGGGTAAGGGTTATAGGTAGGGTTAGGGTTAAGTTTAGGGTTAGGGGTTAGGTTTACGTTTAGGGTTAGGCTAAGGGTAAGTGTTAGAGTTTGGGTTAGGGTTAGGGTAAGGATAAGGGTTAGGGTTAGGGTTAGGGTTAGGGTTAGTGTAAGCTTAAGTGTTAGGGTTAGGGTTAGGGTAAGACTAAGGGTAAGGGTTAGGGTTAGGCTTAGGGTTAGGGTTAGATTTAGAGTTAGGTTTAGGGTTAGGTTTAGGGTTAGGTTTAGGGTAAGGGTACGGGTTTGGGTTAGGGTAGGGTTAGGGTCATGTTTAGGGTTAGGGTTAGGGTAGGGTTAAGTTTAGGGTTAGTGTTAGGGTTAGGGTTTGGTTTAGGATTAGGGTTACAGTAAGGGTAAGTGTTGGGGTTAGGGTTAGTGTTAGGGTTAGTGTTAAGGTAGGGTTAGGGTTAGGGTAAGTGTAAGGGTGAGGGTTCGGGTTAGGGTTAGGGGTTAGGGTTAGTGTCACTGTAAGTGTTAGGGTAAGGGTAAGGTTTAGGGTTAGGTTTAGGGTTAAGGTAAGTGTAAAGTTTAGGGTTAGGGTTAGGATTATAGTTAGGTTTTGGTTTAGGGTAAGGGTAAGTTTTAAGTTTAGGTTTAGGGTTAGGGTTAGGGTTAGGGTAGGGTTAAGGTTACGGTTAGGGTTAGGGGTTAGAGTTAGGGTTAGGGTTAGGCTTAGGGATAGGGTTAGGTTTCGGGTTATGGGTAGGGTTAGGGTATGGGTAAGGGTTAGGATTAGGATAAGGGTAAGGGTTGTGGTTAATGTTAGGGTTAGGGTAAGGGTTAGGGTTAGGGTTAGGGTAAGGATTAGGCTTTGGGTTAGTGTTAGGGTCAGTGTTAGAGTTAGGGTTAGGGTTACGGTTAGGGTAAGGGTTAAGGTTAGGGTTAGGTATTGGGTTAGTGGTTAGGGTAAGGTTTAGGGTTAGGGTTAGGGTAAAGGTTAGAGTTAGGGTTAGGGTTATGGTATGGGTAGTGTTAGTGTTAGGGTTAGGGTTATTGTTAGGGTTAGGGTAAGAGTAAGGGTTAGGGTTAGGGTTATGGTTAGGGGTTAGGGTTAGGGTTAGGGTAAGGGTTAGTGTTAGGGTTAGAATTAGGGTAATGGTAAGTGTTAGGTTTAGTGTTAGGGTTAGGGTTAGGGTAAGGGTAAGGGTTAGGGTTAGGGTTAGGGTTAGGGTAAGGGTTAGGGTAAGGGTTAGGGTTAGGGTTAGGGTTAGGATTTGGGTTGGGTTTAGGGTTAGGGTTAGGGTAACGGTAAGTGTTAGGGTTAGGGTTATGGTTAGGGGTTAGGGTTAGGGTTAGGGTAAGGGTTAATGTTAGGTTAAGAGTTAGGGTAATGTTAAGTGTTAGGGTTCGGGTTAGGGTTAGGGAAAGTGTAAGGGTTAGGGTAAGGGTTAGGGTAAGGGTTATGGTAAGGGTTAGGGTTAGGGTTAGGTTTAGGGTTAGTGTTAGGGTAAGGGTAAGGGTAAGGGTTAGGATTAGGGTTAGGGTTAGGATTAGGGTTAAGGTTACGGTTCGGGTTAGGGTTAGGGAAAGGGTAAGGGTTAGGGTAAGGGTTAGTGTTAGGGGTAGGGTTAGGGTGAGGGCAAGGATTAGGGTTAGGTTTAGGGTAAGGGTAAGGGTTAGGGTTAGATTTAGGGTTAGCATTAAGGTTAGGGGTAGGGTTAGGGTAAGGGTAAGGGTTAGGGTTACGGTTAGGTTTAGGCTTAGGCGTTAGGGTTAGGATTAGGGTTAGGGTTAGGGTTAGGGTTAGGTTTACGGTTAGGCTAAGGGTAAGTGTAAGGGTTAGTGTTAGTGTTAGGGTAAGGATAAGTGTTAGGGTTAGAGTTAGGGTTCGGGTTAGGTTTAGATTTAGGGTTAAGGTAAGGGTAAGTGTTAGGGTTAGGGTTAGGGTTAGGTTTAGAGTTAGGGTTAGGGTTAGGGTTAGGGTTAGGGTTAGGGTAAGGGTAAGGGTTTGGGTTAGGGTTATGGTTAGGGTTAGGTTTAGGTTTAGGGTTAGGGCAAGGGTAAGTGTTAGGGTTAAGATTAGTGTTAGGGTTAGGGTTACAGTTAGGGTAAGGGTTATGTTTAGGGTTAGCGTTAGGGTTCGCATTAAGATTAGGGTTAGGGTTAGGGTAAGGGTAAGGGTTAGGGTTAGGGTTAGGGTTAGGGTTAGAGTAAGGGTAAGGGTTAGGTTTAGGGTTAGGGCTAGGGTTAGGTTTAGGGTTAGGGTTAGGGTTAGGGTAATGGTAAGGTTTGTGGTTAGGGTTAGTGTTAGGGTTAGTGTTAAGGTTAGGGTTAGGGTTAGGGTAACTGTAAGGGTTAGGGTTCGGGTTAGTGTTAGGGGTTAGGGTTAGGGTTAAGGTTAAGATCAGTGCAAGGGTTAGGGTTAGGGTTAGAGTTAGGGTTAGGGTAAGGGTTAGGGATATGTTTAGGGTAAGGGTAAGGGTAAGGGTTAGGGTTAGGGTTACGGTTAGGGTTAGGGGTTAGAGTTAGGGTTAGGTTTAGGGTTAGGGATAGGTTTAGGTTTCGGGTTACAGTTAGGGTGAGGGTTAGGGTAAGGGTTAGGGAAAGGGTTAGGGTTAGGTTTAGGGTAAGGGTAAGTGTTAGGGTGAGTGTTAGGGTTAGGGTTAGGGTAAGGGTTAGGGTAAGAGTAAGGGTTAGGATTAGGATTAGGGTTAGGGTTAATGAAAGGGTAAGTGTTAGTGTTAGGGTAAGGATTAGGGTTATTGTTAGGGTTAGGGTAAGGATTAGGGTTAGGGTTTGGGAAAGGGTAAGGGTTAGAGTTAGGGTTAGGTTTAGGGTTATGGTTAGGGTTAGGGTAAGGGTTAGGTTTAGGGTAAGGGTTAGGGTTATGGTTAGGTTTATGGTTAGGGTTAGGGTAAGGGTAAGGGTTAGAGTTATGTTTAGGCTTGGGGTTAATGTTAGGGTTAGGGTAAGGGTAAGGGTTAGGGTTAGGGTTAGGGTTAGGGTAAGGTTTAGGGTTAGGGTTAGTGTAAGGGTTAGGGATAGGGTTAGGGTTAGGGTAAGGATTAGCGTTAGGGTTAGGGTTAGGGTTAGGGTAAGGTTTAGGGTTAGAGTTAGGGATAGGGATAGGTTTAGGGTTAGGGTTAGGGTAAGGGTAAGGGTTAGGGTTAAGGTTAGGGTTAGGGTTATGGTTAGGGTAAGGATTAGGGGTAGGGTTTGGGTAATGGTTAGGGTTAGGGTTAGGTTTAGGGTTAGCATTAAGTTTAGGGTTAGGGTTAGGGTAAGGGTAAGGGTTAGGGTTAGGTTTAGGCTTGGGGTTAATGTTAGGGTTAGGGTAAGGGTAAGGGTTAGGGTTAGGGTTAGGGTTAGGGTAAGGTTTAGGGTTAGGGTTAGTGTAAGGGTTAGGGATAGGGTTAGGGTTAGGGTAAGGATTAGCGTTAGGGTTAGGGTTAGGGTTAGGGTAAGGTTTAGGGTTAGAGTTAGGGATAGGGATAGGTTTAGGGTTAGGGTTAGGGTAAGGGTAAGGGTTAGGGTTAAGGTTAGGGTTAGGGTTATGGTTAGGGTAAGGATTAGGGTTAGGGTTAGGGTAATGGTTAGGGTTAGGGTTAGGTTTAGGGTTAGCATTAAGATTAGGGTTAGGGTTAGGGTAAGGGTAAGGGTTAGGGTTAGGGTTAGGGTTAGGGTAAGGGTAAGGGTAAGGGTTAGGGTTATGGTTAGGGTTAGGGGTTAGAGTTATGGTTAGGGTTATGTTAAGTGTTAGGTTTAGGGTTAGGGTTAGGGTAAGGGTAAGGGGTAGGGTTAGGGTTAGGGTTAGGGTAAGGGTACTGTTAGTGTTAGGGTTAGGTTTAGGGTTAGGGTTAGGATAAGAGTAAGGTTAGGGTTAGGGTTAGGGTTATGGCTTAGTGTTAGGGTTAGGGTAAGGGTTAGAGCTAGGGTTAGGGTAAGTGTTAGGGTTAGGGTTAGGTTTAGGGTTGGCTTTAGGATAAGAGTAATGGTTAGGGTTAGAGTTATGGTTAAGGTTAGGTGTTAGGGTTAGGGTTAGGATTAGGGTTGGGTTTAGGGATAGGGTTAGGGTAAGGGTTAGGGTTAGGTTTAGGGTTAGGGTAAGGGTTAGGTTTAGGATTTGGGTTAGGGTGCGGTTTAGGGTTAGGATTAGTGTTAGGGTTAGCATTAAGTTTAGACTTAGGGTAGGGTAAGGGTAAGGGTTAGGGTTAGGGTTAGGGTGAGGGTAAGGATTAGGTTTAGGTTTAGGGTTAGGGTAAGGGTTAGGGTTAGATTTAGGGTTAGCATTAAGGTTAGGGGTAGGGTTAGGGTAAGCGTAAGGGTTAGGGTTACGGTTAGGTTTAGGCTTAGGCGTTAGGGGTAGGGTTAGGGTTATGGTTAGGTTTAGTGTTAGGGTTAGGGTAAGGGTAAGGGTTAGGTTTAGGGTTAGGGTTAGGGTAAGGGTAAGGGTTAGGGTTAGGGTTAGGGTTAAGGTTAGGGTCAGGGTTAGGGTAAGGGTAAGGATAAGGTTTAGGGTTAGGGTTAGTGTTAGGGGTTAGGGTTAGTGTTAGGGATAGGGTTAGGGTTAGCATTAAGGTTATGGTTAGGGTTAGGGTAAGGGTAAGGGTTAGGTTTAGGGTTAGGGTAAGGATTAGGCTTAGGGTTATGGTTAGGGTAATAGTTAGGGTTAGGGTTAGGGTAATGGTAAGGGTTAGGGTTAGGGTTAAGGTTATGGTTATGGTTAGGGTTAGGGTTAGGGTAAGGGGTAGGGTTAGGGTTAGGGAAAGGGTTATGGTTAGGGTTAAGGTTATGGTTATGGTTAGGGTTAGGGTTAGGGTTAGGGTTAAGGTTAGGGTTAGGGTTAGGGTTAGGGTTAGGGTTAGGGAAAGGGTAAATATTAGGGTTAGGGTTAGGGTTAGGTTACGGTTAGGGTTAGGGTTAGGGTTAGGGAAAGGGTAAATATTAGGATTAGGGTTAGGGTAAGGCTTAGGGTTAGGGTTAGGGTTAGGGTTAGGGTAAGGATTAGGGTTAGGGTTACGGTTAGGGTTAGGGTAAGGGTTAGGGTTAGGGATAGGGTTAGGGTTAGTGTTAGGGTTAAGGTTAGGGTTAGGGTTAGGGTTAGGATTAGGGTTAGGGTAAGGGTTAGGGTTAGGGTTAGGGAAAGGTTAAGGTTTAGGGTAAGGTTTAGGGTTTGGGTTAGGGTTAGGGTAAGGCTTAGGGTTAGGGTTAGGGTTAGGATAAGGGTAAGGGTTAGGGTTAAGGTTAGGGTTAGGGTTAGGGTTAGGATTAGGGTAGGAGTAAGGGTTAGGGTTAGGTTTAGGTTTAGAGTTAGGGTTAGGGTAAGGGTTAAGTTAAGGGTAATGGTTAGGGTTACCGTTAGGGTTAGGTTTAGGGTTAGTGAAAGTGTAAGGGTTAGGGTTAGGGTTAGGGTTAGGGTAAGGGTAAGGGTAAGGGTTAGGGTTATGGTTAGGGTTAGGGGTTAGAGTTATGGTTAGGGTTATGGTTAGGGATAGGGTTAAGTTTCGGGTTAGGGTTAGGGTTAGGCTTAGGGTAAGAGTTAGGGTTACGGTAAGGGTAAGGGTTGTGGCTAGTGTTAGGGTTAGGTTATGGTTTAGGGTTAGGGTTAGGGTAATGATTAGGGTTAGGGTTAGTGTTAGGGTAAGTGTTAGGGTTAGGGTTAGGGTGAGCATTAAGGTTAGGGTTAGGGTTAGGGTTAGTGTTAGGGTTAGAGTTAGGCTTGGTGTTAAGGTTAGGGTTAGGGTTAGGGTAAGTTTAAGTGTTAGGCTTAGGGTAAGGTTCAGGGTTAGGGTTAGGGTTACGGTTATGGTAAGGGTTAGGGATAGGGTAAGGGTTATGGTTAGGGATAGGGTTAGGTTTAGGTTTAGGGTTAGGGTAAGGGTAATTTTTAGCGTTAGGTTTAGGGTTGGGGTTAAGGTTAGGGTTAGGGTTAGAGTAAGGGTAAGGGTTAGGGTTAGGTTTAGGGTTAGGTTTAGGTTAACGGTTAGGTTAAGGGTTAGGTTTAGTGTCAGCGTTAGGGTTAGGGTTAGTGTTAGTGGTTACGGTTAGGCTTAGGGTTAGGTTAAGGGTTAGGGTTAGGGTAAGGGTTAGGGTTAGGGTTAGGGTTAGGGTTAGGGTCAGGGTAAGGGTTAGAGGTAGGGTTAGTGTTAAGTTTAGGGTTAGTGGTTAGGTTTACGTTTAGGGTTACGCTAAGGGTACGTGTTAGAGTTTGGGTTAGGGTTAGGGTAAGGATAAGGGTTAGGGTTAGGGTTAGGGTTAGGGTTAGTGTAAGGTTAATTGCTAGGGTTAGGGTTAGGGTAAGACTAAGGGTAAGGGTTAGGGTTAGGCTTAGGGTTAGGGTTAGATTTAGAGTTAGGTTTAGGGTTAGGTTTAGGGTTAGGTTTAGGGTAAGGGTACGGGTTTGGGTTAGGGTAGGGTTAGGGTCATGTTTAGGGTTAGGGTTAGGGTAAGGGTAAAGGTGAGGGTTAAGTTAGGGTTAGGGTTAGGGTTAGGATTAGAGTACGGGTAAGGGTTAGGTTTAGGTTTAGGTTCAGAGTTAGGGTTAGGGTTAGGGTTAGGTTTAGGGTTAGTGTTAAGGTTAGGGTTAGGGTTAGGGTAAGTGTAAGTGTTAGGGTTCGTGTTAGGCTTAGGGTTTAGCGTTAGCGTCAGGGTTATTGTAATGCTAAGGGTAAGGTTTAGTGTTTGGATTAGGGTTAGTGTTAGGGTTAAGGTAAGTCTAAGGGTTAGGGTTAAGATTAGGGTTAGAGTTAGGGTTATGTTAAGTGTTAGGTTTAGGGTTAGGGTTAGGGTAAGGGTAAGGGTAGGGTTAGGGTTAGGGTTAGGGTAAGGGTACTGTTAGTGTTAGGGTTAGGTTTAGGGTTAGGGTTAGGATAAGAGTAAGGTTAGGGTTAGGGTTAGGGTTATAGCTTAGTGTTAGGGTTAGGGTAAGGGTTAGAACTAGGGTTAGGGTAAGTGTTAGGGTTAGGGTTAGGTTTAGGGTTGGCTTTAGGATAAGAGTAATGGTTAGGGTTAGAGTTATGGTTAAGGTTAGGTGTTAGGGTTAGGGTTAGGATTAGGGTTGGGTTTAGGGATAGGGTTAGGGTAAGGGTTAGGGTTAGGTTTAGGGTTAGGGTAAGGGTTAGGTTTAGGATTTGGGTTAGGGTGCGGTTTAGGGTTAGGATTAGTGTTAGGGTTAGCATTAAGTTTAGACTTAGGGTAGGGTAAGGGTAAGGGTTAGGGTTAGGGTTAGGGTGAGGGTAAGGATTAGGTTTAGGTTTAGGGTTAGGGTAAGGGTTAGGGTTAGATTTAGGGTTAGCATTAAGGTTAGGGGTAGGGTTAGGGTAAGCGTAAGGGTTAGGGTTACGGTTAGGTTTAGGCTTAGGCGTTAGGGGTAGGGTTAGGGTTATGGTTAGGTTTAGTGTTAGGGTTAGGGTAAGGGTAAGGGTTAGGTTTAGGGTTAGGGTTAGGGTAAGGGTAAGGGTTAGGGTTAGGGTTAGGGTTAAGGTTAGGGTCAGGGTTAGGGTAAGGGTAAGGATAAGGTTTAGGGTTAGGGTTAGTGTTAGGGGTTAGGGTTAGTGTTAGGGATAGGGTTAGGGTTAGCATTAAGGTTATGGTTAGGGTTAGGGTAAGGGTAAGGGTTAGGTTTAGGGTTAGGGTAAGGATTAGGCTTAGGGTTATGGTTAGGGTAATAGTTAGGGTTAGGGTTAGGGTAATGGTAAGGGTTAGGGTTAGGGTTAAGGTTATGGTTATGGTTAGGGTTAGGGTTAGGGTAAGGGGTAGGGTTAGGGTTAGGGAAAGGGTTATGGTTAGGGTTAAGGTTATGGTTATGGTTAGGGTTAGGGTTAGGGTTAGGGTTAAGGTTAGGGTTAGGGTTAGGGTTAGGGTTAGGGTTAGGGAAAGGGTAAATATTAGGGTTAGGGTTAGGGTTAGGTTACGGTTAGGGTTAGGGTTAGGGTTAGGGAAAGGGTAAATATTAGGATTAGGGTTAGGGTAAGGCTTAGGATTAGGGTTAGGGTTAGGGTTAGGGTAAGGATTAGGGTTAGGGTTACGGTTAGGGTTAGGGTAAGGGTTAGGGTTAGGGATAGGGTTAGGGTTAGTGTTAGGGTTAAGGTTAGGGTTAGGGTTAGGGTTAGGATTAGGGTTAGGGTAAGGGTTAGGGTTAGGGTTAGGGAAAGGTTAAGGTTTAGGGTAAGGTTTAGGGTTTGGGTTAGGGTTAGGGTAAGGCTTAGGGTTAGGGTTAGGGTTAGGATAAGGGTAAGGGTTAGGGTTAAGGTTAGGGTTAGGGTTAGGGTTAGGATTAGGGTAGGAGTAAGGGTTAGGGTTAGGTTTAGGTTTAGAGTTAGGGTTAGGGTAAGGGTTAAGTTAAGGGTAATGGTTAGGGTTACCGTTAGGGTTAGGTTTAGGGTTAGTGAAAGTGTAAGGGTTAGGGTTAGGGTTAGGGTAAGGATTAGGGTTAGGGTTAGGGTTAGGCTAAGGATTAGGGTTTGGTTTAGGGAAAGGGTAAGGGTTAGGTTTAGGGTTAGGTTTAGGGTAAGGATTAGGGTTATCGTTAGGGTTAGGGTAAGGGTTATGGTTAGGGTTAGGGTTAGCATTTAGATGAGGGTTAGGGTTAGGGTAAGGGTAAGGGTTAGGGTTAGGGTTAGGGTAAGGGTAAGGTTTAGGGTTAGGGTTAAGATTAGGGTTAGGTTTAGGGTTAGGGTTACAGTAACGGTAAGTGTTGGGGTTAGGGTTAGTGTTAGGGTTAGTGTTAACGTAGGGTTAGGGTTAGGGTAAGTGTAAGGTTTAGGGTTCGGTTAGGGTTAGGGGTTAGGGTTAGGGTCAGGGTAAGTGTCAGGGTAAGGGTAAGGTTTAGGGTTAGGGTTAGGGTTAGGGTTAAGGTAAGTGTAAAAGTTAGGGTTAGGGTTAGGGTTATAGTTAGGTTTAGGTTTAGGGTAAGGGTAAGTTTTAAGTTTAGGGTTAGGGTTAGGGTTAGGTTTAGGGTAAGGGTAAGGGTTAGGGTTAAGGTTACGCTTAGGGTTAGGGGTTAGAGTTAGGGTTAGGGTTAGGCTTAGGGATAGGGTTAGGTTTCGGGTTATGGGTAGGGTTAGGGTATGCGTAAGGGTTAGGATTAGGGTAAGGGTAAGGTTTGTGGTTAGTGTTAGGGTTAGGGTAAGGGTTAGGGTTAGGGTTAGGGTTAGGGTAAGGATTAGGCTTAGGGTTAGTGTTAGGGTAAGTGTTAGGGTTAGGGTTAGGGTGAGCATTAAGTTTAGGGGTAGGGTTAGGGTTAGGGTAAGTTTTAGGGTTAAGGTTAGGGGTTAGAGTTAGGGTTAGTGTTAGGTTTAGGGTTAGGGTTAGGCTTGGGGTTAAGGTTAGGGTAAGAGTTAGGGTTAGGGTTAGGTATTGGGTTAGGGGTTAGGGTAAGGTTTAGGTTTTGGTTAGGGTAAAGGTTAGAGTTAGGGTTAGGGTTAGTGTAGGGGTAGTGTTAGTGTTAGGTTTAGGGTTATGGTTAGGGTTAGGGTAAGAGTAAGGGTTAGGGTTAGGTTTATGGTTAGGGGTTAGGGTTAGGGTTAGGGTTAGGGTTAGGATTAGAGTACGGGTAAGGGTTAGGTTTAGGTTTAGGTTCAGAGTTAGGGTTAGGGTTAGGGTTAGGTTTAGGGTTAGTGTTAAGGTTAGGGTTAGGGTTAGGGTAAGTGTAAGTGTTAGGGTTCGTGTTAGGCTTAGGGTTTAGCGTTAGCGTCAGGGTTATTGTAATGCTAAGGGTAAGGTTTAGTGTTTGGATTAGGGTTAGTGTTAGGGTTAAGGTAAGTCTAAGGGTTAGGGTTAAGATTAGGGTTAGAGTTAGGGTTATGTTAAGTGTTAGGTTTAGGGTTAGGGTTAGGGTAAGGGTAAGGGTAGGGTTAGGGTTAGGGTTAGGGTAAGGGTACTGTTAGTGTTAGGGTTAGGTTTAGGGTTAGGGTTAGGATAAGAGTAAGGTTAGGGTTAGGGTTAGGGTTATAGCTTAGTGTTAGGGTTAGGGTAAGGGTTAGAACTAGGGTTAGGGTAAGTGTTAGGGTTAGGGTTAGGTTTAGGGTTGGCTTTAGGATAAGAGTAATGGTTAGGGTTAGAGTTATGGTTAAGGTTAGGTGTTAGGGTTAGGGTTAGGATTAGGGTTGGGTTTAGGGATAGGGTTAGGGTAAGGGTTAGGGTTAGGTTTAGGGTTAGGGTAAGGGTTAGGTTTAGGATTTGGGTTAGGGTGCGGTTTAGGGTTAGGATTAGTGTTAGGGTTAGCATTAAGTTTAGACTTAGGGTAGGGTAAGGGTAAGGGTTAGGGTTAGGGTTAGGGTGAGGGTAAGGATTAGGTTTAGGTTTAGGGTTAGGGTAAGGGTTAGGGTTAGATTTAGGGTTAGCATTAAGGTTAGGGGTAGGGTTAGGGTAAGCGTAAGGGTTAGGGTTACGGTTAGGTTTAGGCTTAGGCGTTAGGGGTAGGGTTAGGGTTATGGTTAGGTTTAGTGTTAGGGTTAGGGTAAGGGTAAGGGTTAGGTTTAGGGTTAGGGTTAGGGTAAGGGTAAGGGTTAGGGTTAGGGTTAGGGTTAAGGTTAGGGTCAGGGTTAGGGTAAGGGTAAGGATAAGGTTTAGGGTTAGGGTTAGTGTTAGGGGTTAGGGTTAGTGTTAGGGATAGGGTTAGGGTTAGCATTAAGGTTATGGTTAGGGTTAGGGTAAGGGTAAGGGTTAGGTTTAGGGTTAGGGTAAGGATTAGGCTTAGGGTTATGGTTAGGGTAATAGTTAGGGTTAGGGTTAGGGTAATGGTAAGGGTTAGGGTTAGGGTTAAGGTTATGGTTATGGTTAGGGTTAGGGTTAGGGTAAGGGGTAGGGTTAGGGTTAGGGAAAGGGTTATGGTTAGGGTTAAGGTTATGGTTATGGTTAGGGTTAGGGTTAGGGTTAGGGTTAAGGTTAGGGTTAGGGTTAGGGTTAGGGTTAGGGTTAGGGAAAGGGTAAATATTAGGGTTAGGGTTAGGGTTAGGTTACGGTTAGGGTTAGGGTTAGGGTTAGGGAAAGGGTAAATATTAGGATTAGGGTTAGGGTAAGGCTTAGGATTAGGGTTAGGGTTAGGGTTAGGGTAAGGATTAGGGTTAGGGTTACGGTTAGGGTTAGGGTAAGGGTTAGGGTTAGGGATAGGGTTAGGGTTAGTGTTAGGGTTAAGGTTAGGGTTAGGGTTAGGGTTAGGATTAGGGTTAGGGTAAGGGTTAGGGTTAGGGTTAGGGAAAGGTTAAGGTTTAGGGTAAGGTTTAGGGTTTGGGTTAGGGTTAGGGTAAGGCTTAGGGTTAGGGTTAGGGTTAGGATAAGGGTAAGGGTTAGGGTTAAGGTTAGGGTTAGGGTTAGGGTTAGGATTAGGGTAGGAGTAAGGGTTAGGGTTAGGTTTAGGTTTAGAGTTAGGGTTAGGGTAAGGGTTAAGTTAAGGGTAATGGTTAGGGTTACCGTTAGGGTTAGGTTTAGGGTTAGTGAAAGTGTAAGGGTTAGGGTTAGGGTTAGGGTAAGGATTAGGGTTAGGGTTAGGGTTAGGCTAAGGATTAGGGTTTGGTTTAGGGAAAGGGTAAGGGTTAGGTTTAGGGTTAGGTTTAGGGTAAGGATTAGGGTTATCGTTAGGGTTAGGGTAAGGGTTATGGTTATGGTTAGGGTTAGCATTTAGATGAGGGTTAGGGTTAGGGTAAGGGTAAGGGTTAGGGTTAGGGTTAGGGTAAGGGTAAGGTTTAGGGTTAGGGTTAAGATTAGGGTTAGGTTTAGGGTTAGGGTTACAGTAACGGTAAGTGTTGGGGTTAGGGTTAGTGTTAGGGTTAGTGTTAACGTAGGGTTAGGGTTAGGGTAAGTGTAAGGTTTAGGGTTCGGTTAGGGTTAGGGGTTAGGGTTAGGGTCAGGGTAAGTGTCAGGGTAAGGGTAAGGTTTAGGGTTAGGGTTAGGGTTAGGGTTAAGGTAAGTGTAAAAGTTAGGGTTAGGGTTAGGGTTATAGTTAGGTTTAGGTTTAGGGTAAGGGTAAGTTTTAAGTTTAGGGTTAGGGTTAGGGTTAGGTTTAGGGTAAGGGTAAGGGTTAGGGTTAAGGTTACGCTTAGGGTTAGGGGTTAGAGTTAGGGTTAGGGTTAGGCTTAGGGATAGGGTTAGGTTTCGGGTTATGGGTAGGGTTAGGGTATGCGTAAGGGTTAGGATTAGGGTAAGGGTAAGGTTTGTGGTTAGTGTTAGGGTTAGGGTAAGGGTTAGGGTTAGGGTTAGGGTTAGGGTAAGGATTAGGCTTAGGGTTAGTGTTAGGGTAAGTGTTAGGGTTAGGGTTAGGGTGAGCATTAAGTTTAGGGGTAGGGTTAGGGTTAGGGTAAGTTTTAGGGTTAAGGTTAGGGGTTAGAGTTAGGGTTAGTGTTAGGTTTAGGGTTAGGGTTAGGCTTGGGGTTAAGGTTAGGGTAAGAGTTAGGGTTAGGGTTAGGTATTGGGTTAGGGGTTAGGGTAAGGTTTAGGTTTTGGTTAGGGTAAAGGTTAGAGTTAGGGTTAGGGTTAGTGTAGGGGTAGTGTTAGTGTTAGGTTTAGGGTTATGGTTAGGGTTAGGGTAAGAGTAAGGGTTAGGGTTAGGTTTATGGTTAGGGGTTAGGGTTAGGGTTAGCGTAAGTGTTAGGGTTAGGGTTAGAGTTAGGGTAATGGTAAGTGTTAGGTTTAGGGTTAGGGTTAGGGTTAGGGTAAGGGTAAGTGTTAGGGTTAGGGTTAGGGAAAGGGTTAGGGTAAGGGTTAGGGTTAGGGTTAGGGTTAGGATTTGGGTTGGGTTTAGGGTTAGGATTAGGGTAAGGGTAAGGGTTAGAGTTAGGGTTATGGTTAGGGGTTAGGGTTAGGGTTAGGGTAAGGGTTAGTGTTAGGGTTAGAGTTAGGGTAATGTTAAGTGTTAGGGTTAGGGTTAGGGTTACGGTTACGGTAAGGGTTAGGGTTAGGGTAAGGGTTATGGTTAGGGTTAGGGTTAGGTTTAGGGTTAGGGTTAGGGTAAAGGTAATATTTAGGGTTAGGCTTACGGTTGGGGTTAAGGTTAGGGTTAGGGTTAGGTTAAGGGTAAGGGTTACGGTTAGGTTTACGGTTAGGTTTAGGTTAAGGGTTAGGGTTACGGTTAGTTTTAGGGTCAGCGTTAGGGTTAGGGTTAGGGTAAGGGTTAGAGGTAGGGTTAGGGTTAAGTTTAGAGTTAGGGGTTAGGTTTAGGTTTAGGGTTAGGCTAAGGGTAAGTGTTAGAGTTTGTGTTAGGGTTAGGGTAAGGATAAGGGTTAGGGTTATGATTAGGGTTAGTGTAAGGTTAAGTGTTAGGGTTAGGATTAGGGTAAGACTAAGGGTAAGGGTTAGGGTTAGGCTTAGGGTTAGGGTTAGATTTAGAGTTAGAGTTAGGGTTAGGTTTAGGTTTAGGGTTAGGGTAAGGGTAAGGGTTTGGGTTAGCGTAGGGTTAGGGTCATGTTTAGGGTTAGGGTTAGGGTAAGGGTTAGGGTTAAGTTAGGGCTAGGGTTAGGGTTAGGATTAGAGTACGGGTAAGGGTTCAGTTTAGGTTTAGGTTTAGAGTTAGGTTTAGGGTTAGGGTTAGGGTTAGGTTTAGTGTTAAGGTTAGGGGTAGGGTTAGGGTAAGTGTAAGGGTTAGGGGTAGGGTTAGGGTTTGGATTTAGCGTTAGGTTCAGGGTTATTGTAATGGTAAGGGTAAGGTTTAGGGTTAGGGTTAGGGTTAGTGTTAGGGTTAAGGTAAGTGTAAGGGTTAGGGTTAAGGTTAGGGTTAGAGTTAGGGTAGGTTTAGGGTAAGGGCAAGTTTTAAGGTTAGGGTTAGGGTTAGGGGTTAGAGTTAGGGTTAGGGTTAGGGTTAGGGATAGGGTTAGGTTTCATGTTAGGGGGAGGGTTAGGGTTAGGGTAAGGGGTAGGGTTAGGGTAAGAGTAAGGGTTGCGGTTAGTGTTAGGGTTAGGGTAAGGGTTAGGGTTAGGGTTAGGGTTAGGGCAAGGATTAGGGTTAGTGTTAGGTTAGGGTTAGGGTTAGGGTGAGCATTAAGGTTAGGGTTAGGGTTAGGGTTAGGGGTTACAGTTAGGGTTAGTGTTAGGGTTAGGGTTAGGGTTAGGCTTAGGGTTAAGGTTAGGGTTATGGTTAATGTAAGGATAAGTTTTAGGGTTAGGGTAAGGGTAAGGGTAAGGGTTAGGGTTACGGTTTGGGGTTTGGTTTAGGGTTAGGGTTAGGGTTAGAGTTAGGGTTAAGGAGAGGGTTAGGGTTAGGGTTAGGTTTAGGGTAAGGGTTAGGGTTAGTGTTAGGGTTTGGGTTAGGGTAAGGGGTAGTTTAGAGTTAGGGTAAGGGTTAGGGCTAGGTTTAGGGTAAGGATAAGGTTTAGAGTTAGGGGTAGGGTTAGGGTTAGGGTAAGGGTAAGGTCTAGGGTTAGGTTTAGGGTTAGAGTTAAGGTAAGGGTAAGGGTTAGGGTTAGGGTTAGTTTAGGGTTAGGGTAAGTGTTAGGTTTACGGTTAGGGTTAGGGTTAAGGTGAGGGTTAGTGTTAGGGTTAGGGTTAGGGTTAGGGTAAGGTTAAGTGTTAGGGTAAGCATAATGGTTAGGGTTAGGGTTAGGTTTAGGGTTAGGTTTAGGGTTAAGGTTAGGGTAAGGTTAAGTGTTAGGGTTAGGTTTAGGGTAAGGGTTAGGTTTAGTCTTAGGGTTAGGGTTAGGTTTAGAGTTAGGGTTAGGGTTAGGTTTAGGGTTAGGGTTAGGGTTAGGGTTAGTGTTAGGGTTAGGGTCAGGGTAAGGGTTTTGGTTAGGGTTAGGGTTAGGGTCATGTTTAGGGTTAGGGTTAGGGGAAGGGTAAGGGTTAAGTTTAAGGTTAGGGATAGGGTTAGGGTTAGTATTAGAGTAGGGGTAAGGATTAGGGTTAGGTTTAGGTTCAGAGTTAGGGTTAGGGTTAGGGTTAGTGTTAAGGTTAGGGTTAGTGTTAGGGTAGTGTAAGGGTTAGGGTTAGGGTTAGGGTTTAGGGTTAGTTCAGGGTTATTGTTATGGTAAGGGTAAGGTTTAGGGTTAGGATTAGGGTTAGGGTTAGGGTTAAGGTAAGTGTAAGGTTTAGGGTTAAGGTTAGGGTTAGAGTTAGGGTTAGGTTTAGGGTAAGGGTAAGTTTTAAGGTTAGGGATAGGGTTAGAGTTAGGATTAGGGTAAGGGTTAAGGTTAGGGTTAGGGTTACGTTTAGGGTTAGTGGTTAGAGTTAGGGTTAGGGTTAGGGATAGGGTTAGGTTTCGGTTTAGGTGTAGGGATAGGTTTAGGGTAAGGGTTAGGTTAGGGTAAGGGTAAGGGTTGTGGTTAGTGTTAGGCTTAGGGTAAGTGTTAGAGTTAGGGTTAGGTTTAGGTTAAGGATTAGGGTTAGGGTTAGTGTTAGGGTTAGGGTTAGGGTTTAGGTGAGTATTAAGGTTATGGTTAGGGTTAGGGTTAGGGGTTAGAATTAGGGTTAGTGTTAGGGTTAGGCTTGGGGTTAAGGTTAGGGTTATGGTTAGGGTAAGCGTAAGTTTTAGTGTTAGGGTAAGGGTAAGGGTTCGGGTTAGGGTTACGGTTAGGGTAAGGGTAGGGTTAGGGTTGGGTTAGGGTAAGGATTAGGGTAAGGGTTAGTGTTAGGGTAAGTGTTAGTGTTAGTGTTAGGGTTAGGGTTAGGGTTAGCATTAAGGTTATGGTTAGGGGTAGGGTCAGGGTAAGGGTTAGGGATAGGGTTTGGGTTAGGTGTTACATTTAGGGTTAGGGTTAGGGTTAGGTTTAGGGTTTGGGTTAGGGTTAGGGTTAGGGTAAGGGTTAGGTTTGGGGTTAGGTTTAGGGTTAGGGTTAGGGTTAGAGTTAGGTTTAAGGTGAGGGTTAGGGTTAGGGTTAGGTTTAGGGTAAGGGTTAGGGTTAGGGTTAAGGTTAGGGTAAGGGTTAGGATAGGGTTAGGGTAAGGGTTAGGGATAGGCTTAGGGTAAGGATAATTTTTAGAGTTTGGTGTAGGGTTAGGGTTAGGGTAAGGGGAAGGTCTAGAGTTAGGTTTAGGGTTAGAGTTAAGGTAAGGGTAAGGGTTAGTGTTAGGGTTAGTTTAGGATTAGGATTAGGGTTAGGGTTAAGGTGAGGGTTAGGGTTAGGTTAGGGTTAGGGTAAGGGTTAGGGTTAGGTTTAGGGTAAGGGTAAGTGTTAGGGTTAGCTTTAGGGTTAGGGGTTAGAGTGAGGTTTAGGGATAGGGTTATGGTTAGGTTTGGGGTTAGGGTTAGGGTTAGGGTTAATGTTAGGGTTAGGGTTATGATTAGGGTAGGGATAAGGGTTAGGGTTAGGTTTAGGGTTAGGGTTAGGGTAAGGGTAAGTGTTAGGGTTAGTGTTAGGGTTAGGTTTGTGTTTGGGGTAAGGGTAAGGGTTAGGGTTAGGGTTAGGGTTCGTTTTAGGGTTAGGGTTAGTGTTAAGGTTAGGGTAATGGTAAGGGGTAGGGTTAAGTTTAGGGTTAGGGTTAGGGTTAGTATTAGGGTTAGGGTAAGGGTTAGGGTTAGGGTAAGGGTTATGGTTAGGGTTAGGGTTAGGTTTAGGGTTGGGGTTAAGGTTAGGGTTATGGTTAGGGTAAGGGTAAGTGTTAGGGTTAGGGTTAGGGGTAGGGTTAGTGGTTAGAGTTAGGGTTAGGGTTAGGGTTAGGGTAAGGGTTAGTGTTAGGGTTAGGGTAAGGGTTATGGTTAGGGTTAGGGTAAGGGTTAGGTTTAGAGTAAGGGTAAGGTATAAGGTTAGGGTTAGGGTTAGGGTTAGGGTTAGTGTTAGGGTAAGGGTAAGGGTTAGGGTTAGGTTTACGGTTAGGGTTAGGGGTAGAGTTAGGTTTAGGGTTAGGTTTAGGGATAGGGTTAGGTTTCGGTTAGGGTTAGGTAAGGGTAAGGGTTGTGGTTAGTGTTAGAGTTAGGGTAAGGGTTGGGGTTAATGTTATGGTTAGGTTAATGATTAGGTTTAGTGTTAGTGTTAGGGTAAGTGTTAGGGTTAGGGTTAGGGTGAGCATTAAGGTTAGGGTTAGGGTTAGGGTTAGGGGTTAGAGTTAGGGTTAGTGTTAGGGTTAGGGTTAGGGTTAGACTTGGGGTTAAGGTTAGCGTTAGGGTTAGGGTAAGGTTAAGTGTTAGGGTTACGGTAAGGGTAAGGGTTAGGGTTAGGTTAGGGTAAGGGTTAGGTTTAGGGTAAGGGTTAGAGTTAGGGTTAAGTTTAGGGTTAGTTTTATGGTTAGGGTTAGGGTAAGGTTAAGGGTTAGTGTTAGGTTTATGTTTGGGGTTAAGATTAGGGTTAGGGTTAGGATAAGGGTAAGGGTAACTGTTAGGGTTAGGGTTAAGTTTAGCGTAAAGTTTAGGGTTAGGGTAACGGTTAGGGTGAGCGTTAGGATTAGGGTTAGGGTTAGGGGATAGCGTTAGGGTTAGGGTTAGGGTAAAGGTTAGGGTTAGCATAAGGGTTAGGGTGAGGGTTCCGGTTAGGTTAAGGGTAATGGTTAGAGTTAGGGTTAGGGTTATGGTTAGGGTCAGGGGTTAGGGTTAGGTTTCGGGTTCAGGTTAGGGTAATGGTGAGTGTTAGTGTTAGGGTTTGGGTTAGGGTAAGGGTAAGGCTAAGGGTTAGGGGTAGGGTTAGGTTTAGGGTTAGGGTTAGGGTTAGGGTTAATGTTAGGGTAAGGGTAAGTGTTAGGGTTAGTTTTAGGGTTAGTGTTAGAGTTAGGGTTAGGATAAGGGTAAGGATTAGGTTTGGGTTAGGGTTAGGGGTAAGGGTTAGGGTTAGGTTTAGGCTTGCGGTTAAGGTTAGGGTTAGGGTTAGGGTAAGGGTAAGGGTTCGGATTAGGGTTAGGGTTAGGGTGAAATTTAGGGTTAGGGTTAGGGTAAGTTTTAGGGTTAGGGTTAGGTTTGGGTAAGGATTAGGGTTAGGGTTAGGCTTAGGTTAGGGTAAGGTTTAGGGTTAGAGTTAGGGTTAGGGTTAGCATTAAGGTTAGGGTTAGGTTAGGGGTTAGAGTTAGGATTAGGGTTAGCATTAAGGTTAGGATTAGTCTTAGGGTTAGGGGTTGGAGTTAGGGTTAGTGTTAGATTTAGGGTTAGGTTAGGCTTGGGGTTAAGGTTAGGGTAAGGGTTAAGGTAAGGGTTAGGTATTGGGTTAGTGGTTAGGGTAAAGTTTAGGGTTAGGGTTAGGGTAAAGGTTAGAGTTAGGGTTAGGGTTAGGGTATGGGTAGTGTTAGTGTTAGGGTTAGGGTTATTGTTAGGGTTAGGGTAAGAGTAAGGGTTAGGGTTAGGGTTATGGTTAGGGGTTAGGGTTAGGGTTAGGGTAAGGGTTAGTGTTAGGGTTAGAATTAGGTTAAGGGTAAGTGTTAGGTTTAGTGTTCGGGTTAGGGTTAGGGTAAGGGTAAGGGTTAGGGTTAGGGTTAGGGTTAGGGTAAGGGTTAGGGTAAGGGTTAGGGTTAGGGTTAGGGTTAGGATTTGGGTTGGGTTTAGGGTTAGGGTTAGGGTAACGGTAAGTGTTAGGGTTAGGGTTATGGTTAGGGGTTAGGTTTAGGGTTAGGGTAAGGGTTAGTGTTAGGGTTAGAGTTAGGGTAATGTTAAGTGTTAGGGTTCGGGTTAGGGTTAGGGAAAGTGCAAGGGTTAGGGTAAGGGTTAGGGTAAGGGTTATGGTAAGGGTTAGGGTTAGGGTTAGGTTTAGGGTTAGTGTTAGGGTAAGGGTAAGGGTAAGGGTTAGGATTAGGGTTAGGGTTAGGATTACGGTTAAGGTTACGGTTCGGGTTAGGGTTAGGGAAAGGGTAAGGGTTAGGGTAAGGGTTAGTGTTAGGGGTAGGGTTAGGGTGAAGGTAAGGATTAGGGTTAGGTTTAGGGTTAGCATTAAGGTTAGGGGTAGGGTTAGGGTAAGGGTAAGGGTTAGGGTTACGGTTAGGTTTAGGCTTAGGCGTTAGGGTTAGGATTAGGGTTAGGGTTAGGGTTAGGGTAAGATTTAGGTTAGGGTTAGGGTAAGGGTTAGGGTTAGGTTTAGGGTAAGGCCAAGGTTTATGGTTTGGGTTAAGGTAAGGGTAAGGATTAGGGTTAGGGTTAGTTTTAAGGTGAGGGTTACGGTTAGGGTTAGGTTAGGTTTAGGGTTAGGTTTACGGTTAGGCTAAGGGTAAGTGTAAGGGTTAGGGTTAGTGTTAGGGTAAGGATAAGGGTTAGGGTTAGAGTTAGGGTTAGGGTTAGGTTTAGATTTAGGGTTAAGGTAAGGGTAAGGGTTAGGGTTAGGGTTAGGGTTAGGGTTAGGTTTAGAGTTAGGGTTAGGGTTAGGGATAGGGTTAGGGTTAGGGTAAGGGTAAGGGTTTGGGTTAGGGTTATGGTTAGGCTTAGGTTTAGGGTTAGGGTTAGGGCAAGGGTAAGGGTTAGGGTTAAGATTAGGGTTAGGGTTAGGGTTACGGTTAGGGTAAGGGTTATGGTTAGGTTTAGCGTTAGGGTTCGCATTAAGATTAGGGTTAGGGTTAGGGTAAGGGTAAGGGTTAGGGTTAGGGTTAGGGTTAGGGTTAGAGTAAGGGTAAGGGTTAGGTTTAGGGTTAGGGATAGGGTTAGGTTTAGGGTTAGGGTTAGGGTTAGGGTAATGGTAAGGGTTGTGGTTAGGGTTAGTGCTAGGGTTAGTGTTAAGGTTAGGGTTAGGGTTAGGGTAACTGTAAGGGTTAGGGTTCGGGTTAGTGTTAGGGGTTAGGGTTAGGGTTAGAGTTAAGGTCAGTGTAAGGGTTAGGGTTAGGGTTAGAGTTAGGGTTAGGGTAAGGGTTAGGGTTATGTTTAGGGTAAGGGTAAGGTTTAAGGTTAGGGTTAGGGTTAGGGTTAGTGTTAGGGTAAGGGTAAGGGTTAGGGTTAGGGTTACGGTTAGGGTTAGGGGTTAGAGTTAGGGTTAGGGTTAGGGTTAGGGATAGGTTTAGGTTTAGGGTTAGGGTTAGGGTTAGGGTTAGGGTAAGGGTTAGGGAAAGGGTTAGGGTTAGGGTTAGGGTAAGGGTAAGTGTTAGGGTGAGTGTTAGGGTTAGGGTTAGGGTAAGGGTTAGGGTAAGAGTAAGGGTTAGGATTAGGATTAGGGTTAGGGTTAATGAAAGGGTAAGGGTTAGTGTTAGGGTTAGGGTAAGGATTAGGGTTATTGTTAGGGTTAGGGTAAGGATTAGGGTTAGGGTTTGGGAAAGGGTAAGGGTTAGAGTTAGGGTTAGGTTTAGGGTTAAGGTTAGGGATAGGGTAAGGGTTAGGTTTAGGGTAAGGGTTAGGGTTATGGTTAGGGTTAGGGTAAGGGTAAGGGTTAGAGTTAGGTTTAGGCTTGGGGTTAAGGTTAGGGTTAGGGTAAGGGTAAGGGTTAGGGTTAGGGTTAGGGTTAGGGTAAGGTTTAGGGTTAGGGTTAGTGTAAGGGTTAGGGATAGGGTTAGGGTAAGGATTAGCATTAGGGTTAGGGTTAGGGTTAGGGTAAGGTTTAGGGTTAGAGTTAGGGATAGGGATAGGTTTAGGGTTAGGGTTAGGGTAAGGGTAAGGGTTAGGGTTAAGGTTAGGGTTAGGGTTATGGTTAGGGTAAGGATTAGGGTTAGGGTTAGGGTTAGGGTAAGGGTTAGGGTTAGGGTTAGTTTTAGGGTTAGCATTAAGATTAGGGTTAGGGTTAGGGTAAGGGTAAGGGTTAGGGTTAGGGTTAGGGTTAGGGTAAAGGTAAGGGTAAGGGTTAGGGTTACGGTGAGGGTTAGGGTTTAGAGTTATGGTTAGGGTTATGGTTAGGGATAGGGTTAGGTTTCGGGTTAGGGTTAGGTTAGGGTTAGGGTAAGTGTTAGGGTTACAGTAAGGGTAAGGGTTGTGGCTAGTGTTAGGGTTAGGTTAAGGTTTAGGATTAGGGTTAGGGTAAGGATTAGGGTAAGGGTTAGTGTTAGGTTAAGTGTTAGGGTTAGGGTTAGGGTGAGCATTAAGGTTAGGGTTAGGGTTAGGGTTAGGGGTTAGAGTTAGGGTTAGTGTTAGGGTTAGAGTTAGGCTTGGTGTTAAGGTTAGGGTTAGGGTTAGGGTAAGTGTAAGTGTTAGGCTTAGGGTAAGGTTCAGGGTTAGGGTTAGGGTTACAGTTATGGTAAGGGTTAGGGTTAGGGTAAGGTTTATGGTTAGGGATAGGGTTAGGTTTAGGGTTAGGGTTAGGGTAAGGGTAATATTTAGGGTTAGGTTTAGGGTTGGGGTTAAGGTTAGGGTTAGGGTTAGAGTAAGGGTAAAGGTTAGGGTTAGGTTTAGGGTTAGGTTTAGGTTAACGGTTAGGTTAAGGGTTAGGTTTAGTGTCAGTGTTAGGGTTAGGGTTAGTGTTAGTGGTTACGGTTAGGCTTAGGGTTAGGTTAAGGGTTAGGGTTAGGGTTAGGGTAAGGGTTAGGGTTAGGGTTAGGGTTAGGGTCAGGGTAAGGGTTAGAGTTAGGGTTAGGGTTAATTTAAGGGTTAGGGGTTAGGTTTAGGTTTAGGGTTAGGCTAAGGGTAAGTGTTAGATTTTGGGTTAGGGTTAGGGTAAGGATAAGGGTTAGGGTTAGGGTTAGTGTAAGGTTAAGTGTTAGGGTTAGGGTTAGGGTAAGACTAAGGGTAAGGGTTAGGGTTAGGCTTACTGTTAGGGTTAGATTTAGAGTTAGCTTTAGGGTTAGGTTTAGGGTTAGGTTTAGGGTAAGGGTAAGGGTTTAGGTTAGGGTAGGGTTAGGGTCATGTTTAGGGTTAGGGTTAGGGTAAGGGTAAAGGTTAGGGTTAAGTTAGGGTTAGGGTTAGGGTTAGGATTAGAGTACGGGTAAGGGTTAGGTTTAGGTTTAGGGTCAGAGTTAGGGTTAGGGTTAGGGTTACGTTTAGGGTTAGTGTTAAGGTTACAGTTAGGGTTAGGGTAAGTGTAAGTGTTAGGGTTCGTGTTAGGCTTAGGGTTTAGCGTTAGGGTCAGGGTTATTGTAATGCTAAGGGTAAGGTTTAGTGTTTGGGTTAGGGTTAGTGTTAGGGTTAAGGTAAGTGTAAGGGTTAGGGTTAAGGTTAGGGTTAGAGTTAGGGTAATGGTAAGTGTTAGGTTTAGGGTTAGGGTTAGGGTAAGGGTAAGGGGTAGGGTTAGGGTTAGGGTAAGGGTTAGGGTAAGGGTTAGGGTTAGGGTTAGGGTTAGGGTAAGGGTATTGTTAATGTTAGGGTTAGGTTTAGGGTTAGGGTTAGGGTAAGAGTAAGGTTTTGGTTAGGGTTAGGGTTATGGCTTAGGGTTAGGGTTAGGGTAAGGGTTAGAGTTAGGGTTAGGGTAAGTGTTAGGGTTAGGGTTAGGTTTAGGGTTGGCTTTAGGATAAGGGTAAGGGTTAGGGTTAGGGTTATGGTTAAGGTTAGGTGTTAGGGTTAGGGTTAGGATTAGGGTTGGGTATAGGGTTAGGGTTAGGGTAAGGGTAAGGGTGAGATTTAGGGTTATGGGTAGGGTTAGGGTTAGGTTTAGGGTTAGGGTTAGGGTAAGGTTAAGGGTAAGATTTAGGTTTAGGGTTACGTTTAGGGTTAGGGTTAAGGTTCGGGTAAGGTTACGGTTAGGGTTAGGGTTAGGGAAAGGGTAAGGGTTAGGGTAAGGGATAGGATTAGGTTTAGGGTTAGGGTAAGGGTTAGGTTTAGGATTTGGGTTAGGGTGCGGTTTAGGGTTAGGATTAGTGTTAGGGTTAGCATTAAGTTTAGACTTAGGGTAGGGTAAGGGTAAGGGTTAGGGTTAGGGTTAGGGTGAGGGTAAGGATTAGGGTTAGGTTTAGGGTTAGGGTAAGGGTTAGGGTTAGATTTAGGGTTAGCATTAAGGTTAGGGGTAGAGTTAGGGTAAGCGTAAGGGTTAGGGTTACGGTTAGGTTTAGGCTTAGGCGTTAGGGGTAGGGTTAGGGTTATGGTTAGGTTTAGTGTTAGGGTTAGGGTAAGGGTAAGGGTTAGGTTTAGGGTTAGGGTTAGGGTAAGGGTAAGGGTTAGGGTTAAGGTTAGGGTCAGGGTTAGGGTAAGGGTAAGGATAAGGTTTAGGGTTAGGGTTAGTGTTAGGGGTTAGGGTTAGTGTTAGGGATAGGGTTAGGGTTAGCATTAAGGTTATGGTTAGGGTTAGGGTAAGGGTAAGGGTTAGGTTTAGGGTTAGGGTAAGGATTAGGCTTAGGGTTAGGGTTAGGGTAATAGGGTTAGGGTTAGGGTAATGGTAAGGGTTAGGGTTAGGGTTAAGGTTATGGTTATGGTTAGGGTTAGGGTTAGGGTAAGGGGTAGGGTTAGGGTTAGGGAAAGGGTTATGGTTAGGGTAAAGGTTAAGGTTAGGGTTAGGGTTAGGGTTAGGGTTAGGGTTAGGGAAAGGGTAAATATTAGGGTTAGGGTTAGGGTTAGGTTACGGTTAGGGTTAGGGTTAGGGTTAGGGAAAGGGTAAATATTAGGATTAGGTTTAGGGTAAGGCTTAGGGTTAGGCTTAGGGTTAGGGTTAGGGTAAGGATTAGGGTTAGGGTTACGGTTAGGGTTAGGGTAAGGGTTAGGGTTAGGGATAGGGTTAGGGTTAGTGTTAGGGTTAAGGTTAGGGTAAGGGTTAGGGTTAGGGTAAGGGTTAGGGTTAGGGTTAGGGAAAGGTTAAGGTTTAGGGTAAGGTTTAGGGTTAGGGTTAGGGTTAGGGTAAGGCTTAGGGTTAGGGTTAGGGTTAGGATAAGGGTAAGGGTTAGGGTTAAGGTTAGGGTTAGGGTTAGGGTTAGGATTAGGGTAGGAGTAAGTGTTAGGGTTAGGTTAAGGTTTAGATTTAGGGTTAGGGTAAGGGTTAAGTTAAGGGTAATGGTTAGAGTTACGGTTAGGGTTAGGTTTAGGGTTAGTGAAAGTGTAAGGGTTAAGGTTAGGGTTAGGGTAAGGATTAGGGTTAGGGTTAGGGTTAGGCTAAGGATTAGGGTTTGGTTTAGGGAAAGGGTAAGGGTTAGGTTTAGGGTTAGGTTTAGGGTAAGGATTAGGGTTATCGTTAGGGTTAGGGTGAGGGTTATGGTTAGGGTTAGGGTTAGCATTTAGATGAGGGTTAGGGTTAGGGTAAGGGTAAGGGTTAGGGTTAGGGTTAGGGTAAGGGTAAGGTTTAGGGTTAGGGTTAAGATTAGGGTTAGGTTTAGGGTTAGGGTTACAGTAAGGGTAAGTGTTAGGGTTAGGGTTAGTGTTAGGGTTAGTGTTAACGTAGGGTTAGGGTTAGGGTAAGTGTAAGGGTTAGGGTTCGGGTTAGGGTTAGGGGTTAGGGTTAGGGTCAGGGTAAGTGTTAGGGTAAGGGTAAGGTTTAGGGTTAGGGTTAGGGTTAGGGTTAGGGTTAAGGTAAGTGTAAAAGTTAGGGTTAGGGTTAGGGTTATAGTTAGGTTTAGGTTTAGGTAAGGGTAAGTTTTAAGTTTAGGGTTAGGGTTAGGGTTAGGGTTAGGGTTAGGGTAAGGGTAAGGGTTAGGGTTAAGGTTACGGTTAGGGTTAGGTGTTAGAGTTAGTGTTAGGGTTAGGCTTAGGGATAGGGTTAGGTTTCGGGTTATGGGTAGGGTTAGGGTATGGGTAAGGGTTAGGTTTAGGGTAAGGGTAAGGTTTGTGGTTAGTGTTAGGGTTAGGGTAAGGGTTAGGGTTAGGGTTAGGGTTAGGGTAAGGATTAGGCTTAGGGTTAGTGTTAGGGTAAGTGTTAGGGTTAGGGTTAGGGTGAGCATTAAGTTTAGGGGTAGGGTTAGGGTTAGGGTAAGGTTTAGGGTTAAGGTTAGGGGTTAGAGTTAGGGTTAGTGTTAGGGTTAGGGTTAGGGTTAGGCTTGGGGTTAAGGTTAGGGTAAGAGTTAGGGTTAGGGTTAGGTATTGGGTTAGGGGTTAGGGTAAGGTTTAGGGTTTGGTTAGGGTAAAGGTTAGAGTTAGGGTTAGGGTTAGTGTAGGGGTAGTGTTAGTGTTAGGGTTAGGGTTATTGTTAGGGTTAGGGTAAGAGTAAGGGTTAGGGTTAGGTTTATGGTTAGGGGTTAGGGTTAGGGTTAGCGTAAGTGTTAGGGTTAGGGTTAGAGTTAGGGTAATGTTAAGCGTTAGGTTTAGGGTTAGGGTTAGGGTTAGGGTAAGGGTAAGTGTTAGGGTTAGGGTTAGGGAAAGTGTTAGGGTAAGGGTTAGGGTTAGGGTTAGGGTTAGTATTTGGGTTGGGTTTAGGTTTAGGGTTAGGGTAAGGATAAGGGTTAGAGTTAGGGTTATGGTTAGCGGTTAGGGTTAGGGTTAGGGTAAGGGTTAGTGTTAGGGTTAGAGTTAGGGTAATGTTAAGTGTTAGGGTTAGGGTTAGGGTTAGGGTAAGGGTAAGGGTTAGGGTTAGGGTTAGGGTAAGGGTTAGGGTAAGGGTTAGAGTTAGGGTTAGGGTTAGGGTTAGGTTTAGGTTTAGTGTTAGGGTAAGGGTAAGCGTAAGGGTTCGGATTAGGGTTAGGTTAGGATTAGGGTTAAGGTTACGGTTCGGGTTAGGGTTAGGGAAAGGGTAAGGGTTAGGGTAAGGGTTAGTGTTAGGGGTATGTTTAGGTTGACGGTAAGGATTAGGGTTAGGTTTAGGGGAAGGGTAAGGGTTAGGATTAGATTTAGTGTTAGCATTAAGGTTAGGGGTAGGGTTAGGGTAAGGGTAAGTGTTAGGGTTACGGTTGGTTTACGCTTAGGCCTTAGGGTTAGGATTAGGGTTTGGGTTAGGGTTAGGGTAAGGTTTAGGTTAGGGTTAGGGTAAGGGTTCGGTTAGGTTTAGGGTAAGGCTAAGGTTTAGGTTTAGGGTTAAGGTAAGGGTAAGGATTAGGGTTAGGGTTAGTTTTAAGGTGAGGGTTAGGTTAGGGTTAGGGTTAGGTTTACGGTTAGGCTAAGGGTAAGTGTAAGAGTTAGGGTTAGTGTTAGGGTAAGGATAAGGGTTAGGGTTAGATTTAGGGTTAGGGTTAGGTTTAGATTTAGGGTTAAGGTAAGGGTAAGGGTTAGGGTTAGGGTTAGGGTAAGACTAAAGTTAAGGGTTAGGGTTAGGCTTAGGGTTAGGGTTAGGTTTAGAGTAAGGGTTAGGGTTAGGGTTAGGTTTAGGGTTAGAGTTAGGGTAAGGGTAAGGGTTTGGGTTAGTGTTATGGTTAGGGTTAGGTTTAGGGTTAGGGTTAGGGCAAGGGTAAGGGTTAGGGTTAAGATTAGGGTTAGGGTTAGGGTTACGGTTAGGGTAAGGGTATGGTTAGGTTTAGCGTTAGGGTTAGCATTAAGATTAGGGTTAGGGTTAGGGTAAGGGTAAGGGTTAGGGTTAGGGTTAGGGTAAGGGTAAGGGTAAGGGTTAGGTTTAGGGTTAGGGCTAGGGTTAGGTTTAGGGTTAGGGTTACGGTAAGGGTAAGTGTTGGGGTTAGGGTTAGTGTTAGGGTTAGTGTTAAGGTTAGGGTTAGGGTTAGGGTAACTGTAAGGGTTAGGGTTCGGATTAGTGTTAGGGGTTAGGGTTACGGTTAGGGTTAAGGTCAGTGTAAGGGTTAGGGTTAGGGTTAGAATTAGGGTTAGTGTAAGGGTTAGGGTTAGGTTTAGGGTAAGGGTAAGCTTTAAGGTTAGGGTTAGGGTTAGGGTTAGTGTTAGGGTAAGGGTAAGTGTTAGGGTTAGGGTTACGGTTACGGTTAGGGGTTAGAGTTAGGGTTAGGTTTAGGGTTAGGGATAGGGTTAGGTTTCGGGTTAGGGTTAGGGTTAGGGTTAGGGTTAGGGTAAGGGTTAGGGAAAGGGTTAGGGTTAGGGTTAGGGTTACGGTAAGGGTAAGTGTTAGGGTGAGTGTTATGGTTAGGGTTAGGGTAAGGGTTAGGGTAAGGGTAAGGTTTAGGGTTAGGATTACGGTTAGGGTTAATGAAAGGATAAGTGTTAGTGTTAGGGTTAGGGTAAGGATTAGGGTTATTGTTAGGGTTAGGGTAAGGATTAGGGTTAGGGTTTGGGAAAGGGTAAGGGTTAGGGTTAGGGTTAGGTTTAGGGTTATGGTTATGGTTAGGGTTAGGGTAAGGGTTAGGTTTAGGGTAAGGGTTAGGGTTATGGTTAGGTTTATGGTTAGGGTTAGGGTAAGGGTAAGGGTTAGAGTTAGGTTTAGGCTTGGGGTTAAGGTTAGGGTTAGGGTAAGGGTAAGTGTTAGGGTTAGGGTTAGGTTTAGGGTAAGGTTTAGGGTTAGGGTTAGTGTAAGGGTTAGGGATAGGGTTAGGGTTAGGGTAAGGATTAGGGTTAGGGTTAGGGTAAGGTTTAGGGTTAGAGTTAGGCTTAGGGTAGGTTTAGGGTAAGGGTTAGGGTAAGGGTTAGGGTAAGGGTTAGGGTTAGGGTTAGGTTTAGGGTTAGAATTAAGATTAGGGTTAGGGTTAGGGTAAGGGTAAGGGTTAGGGTTAGGGTTAGGGTTAGGGTAAGGTTAAGGGTAAGGGTTAGGGTTACGGTTAGGGTTAGGGGTTAGAGTTAGGGTTAGGGTTAGGGTTCCGGATAGGGTTAGGTTTCGGGTTAGGGTTAGGGTTAGGCTTAGGGTAAGGGTTAGGGTTAGGGTAAGGGTAAGTGTTGTGGTTACTGTTAGGGTTAGGTTAAGGTTTAGGGTTAGGGTTAGGGTAAGGATTAGGGTTAGGGTTAGTGTTAGGGTTAGGGTTAGGGTTAGGGTTAGGGTAAGGTTTAGGTTAGGGTTAGGGTAAGGGTTAGGGTTAGGTTTAGGGTAAGGCTAAGGTTTAGGGTTAGGGTTAAGGTAAGGGTAAGGATTAGGTTTAGGGTTAGTTTTAAGGTGAGGGTTAGGGTTAGGGTTAGGTTAGGGTTAGGGTATGGTTTACGGTTAGGCTAAGGGTAAGTGTAAGGGTTAGGGTTAGTGTTAGGGTAAGGATAAGGGTTAGGGTTAGAGTTAGGGTTAGGGTTAGGTTTAGATTTCGGGTTAAGGTAAGGGTAAGGGTTAGGGTTAGGGTTAGGGTAAGACTAAGGGTAAGGGTTAGGGTTAGGCTTAGGGTTATGTTTAGGTTTAGAGTTAGGGTTAGGGTTATGTTTAGGGTTAGGGTTAGGGTAAGGGAAGGATTTGGGTTAGGGTTATGGTTAGGGTTAGGTTTACTGTTAGGGTTAGGGCAACTGTAAGGGTTAGGGTTAAGATTAGGGTTAGGGTTAGGGTTACGGTTAGGGTAAGGGTTATGGTTAGGGTTAGCGTTAGGGTTCGCATTAAGATTAGGTTTAGGGTTAGGGTAAGGGTAAGCGTTAGGGTTAAGGTTAGGGTTAGGGTAAGGTAAGGGTTAGGTTTAGGGTTAGGGCTAGGGTTAGGTTTAGGGTTAGGGTTAGGGTTAGGGTAAGGGTTAGGGTTAGGGTTAGGGTTAAGGTTAGGGTCAGGGTTAGGGTAAGGGTAAGGATAAGGTTTAGGGTTAGGGTTAGTGTTAGGGGTTACGGTTAGGCTTAGGGTTAGGTTAAGGGTTAGGGTTAGGGTAAGGGTTAGGGTTAGGGTTAGGGTTAGGGTTAGGGTCAGGGTAAGGGTTAGAGGTAGGGTTAGTGTTAAGTTTAGGGTTAGTGTTTAGGTTTACGTTTAGGGTTACGCTAAGGGTACGTGTTAGAGTTTGGGTTAGGGTTAGGGTAAGGATAAGGGTTAGGGTTAGGGTTAGGGTTAGGGTTAGTGTAAGGTTAATTGCTAGGGTTAGGGTTAGGGTAAGACTAAGGGTAAGGGTTAGGGTTAGGCTTAGGGTTAGGGTTAGATTTAGAGTTAGGTTTAGGGTTAGGTTTAGGGTTAGGTTTAGGGTAAGGGTACGGGTTTGGGTTAGGGTAGGGTTAGGGTCATGTTTAGGGTTAGGGTTAGGGTAAGGGTAAAGGTGAGGGTTAAGTTAGGGTTAGGGTTAGGGTTAGGATTAGAGTACGGGTAAGGGTTAGGTTTAGGTTTAGGTTCAGAGTTAGGGTTAGGGTTAGGGTTAGGTTTAGGGTTAGTGTTAAGGTTAGGGTTAGGGTTAGGGTAAGTGTAAGTGTTAGGGTTCGTGTTAGGCTTAGGGTTTAGCGTTAGCGTCAGGGTTATTGTAATGCTAAGGGTAAGGTTTAGTGTTTGGATTAGGGTTAGTGTTAGGGTTAAGGTAAGTCTAAGGGTTAGGGTTAAGATTAGGGTTAGAGTTAGGGTTATGTTAAGTGTTAGGTTTAGGGTTAGGGTTAGGGTAAGGGTAAGGGTAGGGTTAGGGTTAGGGTTAGGGTAAGGGTACTGTTAGTGTTAGGGTTAGGTTTAGGGTTAGGGTTAGGATAAGAGTAAGGTTAGGGTTAGGGTTAGGGTTATAGCTTAGTGTTAGGGTTAGGGTAAGGGTTAGAACTAGGGTTAGGGTAAGTGTTAGGGTTAGGGTTAGGTTTAGGGTTGGCTTTAGGATAAGAGTAATGGTTAGGGTTAGAGTTATGGTTAAGGTTAGGTGTTAGGGTTAGGGTTAGGATTAGGGTTGGGTTTAGGGATAGGGTTAGGGTAAGGGTTAGGGTTAGGTTTAGGGTTAGGGTAAGGGTTAGGTTTAGGATTTGGGTTAGGGTGCGGTTTAGGGTTAGGATTAGTGTTAGGGTTAGCATTAAGTTTAGACTTAGGGTAGGGTAAGGGTAAGGGTTAGGGTTAGGGTTAGGGTGAGGGTAAGGATTAGGTTTAGGTTTAGGGTTAGGGTAAGGGTTAGGGTTAGATTTAGGGTTAGCATTAAGGTTAGGGGTAGGGTTAGGGTAAGCGTAAGGGTTAGGGTTACGGTTAGGTTTAGGCTTAGGCGTTAGGGGTAGGGTTAGGGTTATGGTTAGGTTTAGTGTTAGGGTTAGGGTAAGGGTAAGGGTTAGGTTTAGGGTTAGGGTTAGGGTAAGGGTAAGGGTTAGGGTTAGGGTTAGGGTTAAGGTTAGGGTCAGGGTTAGGGTAAGGGTAAGGATAAGGTTTAGGGTTAGGGTTAGTGTTAGGGGTTAGGGTTAGTGTTAGGGATAGGGTTAGGGTTAGCATTAAGGTTATGGTTAGGGTTAGGGTAAGGGTAAGGGTTAGGTTTAGGGTTAGGGTAAGGATTAGGCTTAGGGTTATGGTTAGGGTAATAGTTAGGGTTAGGGTTAGGGTAATGGTAAGGGTTAGGGTTAGGGTTAAGGTTATGGTTATGGTTAGGGTTAGGGTTAGGGTAAGGGGTAGGGTTAGGGTTAGGGAAAGGGTTATGGTTAGGGTTAAGGTTATGGTTATGGTTAGGGTTAGGGTTAGGGTTAGGGTTAAGGTTAGGGTTAGGGTTAGGGTTAGGGTTAGGGTTAGGGAAAGGGTAAATATTAGGGTTAGGGTTAGGGTTAGGTTACGGTTAGGGTTAGGGTTAGGGTTAGGGAAAGGGTAAATATTAGGATTAGGGTTAGGGTAAGGCTTAGGATTAGGGTTAGGGTTAGGGTTAGGGTAAGGATTAGGGTTAGGGTTACGGTTAGGGTTAGGGTAAGGGTTAGGGTTAGGGATAGGGTTAGGGTTAGTGTTAGGGTTAAGGTTAGGGTTAGGGTTAGGGTTAGGATTAGGGTTAGGGTAAGGGTTAGGGTTAGGGTTAGGGAAAGGTTAAGGTTTAGGGTAAGGTTTAGGGTTTGGGTTAGGGTTAGGGTAAGGCTTAGGGTTAGGGTTAGGGTTAGGATAAGGGTAAGGGTTAGGGTTAAGGTTAGGGTTAGGGTTAGGGTTAGGATTAGGGTAGGAGTAAGGGTTAGGGTTAGGTTTAGGTTTAGAGTTAGGGTTAGGGTAAGGGTTAAGTTAAGGGTAATGGTTAGGGTTACCGTTAGGGTTAGGTTTAGGGTTAGTGAAAGTGTAAGGGTTAGGGTTAGGGTTAGGGTAAGGATTAGGGTTAGGGTTAGGGTTAGGCTAAGGATTAGGGTTTGGTTTAGGGAAAGGGTAAGGGTTAGGTTTAGGGTTAGGTTTAGGGTAAGGATTAGGGTTATCGTTAGGGTTAGGGTAAGGGTTATGGTTAGGGTTAGGGTTAGCATTTAGATGAGGGTTAGGGTTAGGGTAAGGGTAAGGGTTAGGGTTAGGGTTAGGGTAAGGGTAAGGTTTAGGGTTAGGGTTAAGATTAGGGTTAGGTTTAGGGTTAGGGTTACAGTAACGGTAAGTGTTGGGGTTAGGGTTAGTGTTAGGGTTAGTGTTAACGTAGGGTTAGGGTTAGGGTAAGTGTAAGGTTTAGGGTTCGGTTAGGGTTAGGGGTTAGGGTTAGGGTCAGGGTAAGTGTCAGGGTAAGGGTAAGGTTTAGGGTTAGGGTTAGGGTTAGGGTTAAGGTAAGTGTAAAAGTTAGGGTTAGGGTTAGGGTTATAGTTAGGTTTAGGTTTAGGGTAAGGGTAAGTTTTAAGTTTAGGGTTAGGGTTAGGGTTAGGTTTAGGGTAAGGGTAAGGGTTAGGGTTAAGGTTACGCTTAGGGTTAGGGGTTAGAGTTAGGGTTAGGGTTAGGCTTAGGGATAGGGTTAGGTTTCGGGTTATGGGTAGGGTTAGGGTATGCGTAAGGGTTAGGATTAGGGTAAGGGTAAGGTTTGTGGTTAGTGTTAGGGTTAGGGTAAGGGTTAGGGTTAGGGTTAGGGTTAGGGTAAGGATTAGGCTTAGGGTTAGTGTTAGGGTAAGTGTTAGGGTTAGGGTTAGGGTGAGCATTAAGTTTAGGGGTAGGGTTAGGGTTAGGGTAAGTTTTAGGGTTAAGGTTAGGGGTTAGAGTTAGGGTTAGTGTTAGGTTTAGGGTTAGGGTTAGGCTTGGGGTTAAGGTTAGGGTAAGAGTTAGGGTTAGGGTTAGGTATTGGGTTAGGGGTTAGGGTAAGGTTTAGGTTTTGGTTAGGGTAAAGGTTAGAGTTAGGGTTAGGGTTAGTGTAGGGGTAGTGTTAGTGTTAGGTTTAGGGTTATGGTTAGGGTTAGGGTAAGAGTAAGGGTTAGGGTTAGGTTTATGGTTAGGGGTTAGGGTTAGGGTTAGGGTTAGGGTTAGGATTAGAGTACGGGTAAGGGTTAGGTTTAGGTTTAGGTTCAGAGTTAGGGTTAGGGTTAGGGTTAGGTTTAGGGTTAGTGTTAAGGTTAGGGTTAGGGTTAGGGTAAGTGTAAGTGTTAGGGTTCGTGTTAGGCTTAGGGTTTAGCGTTAGCGTCAGGGTTATTGTAATGCTAAGGGTAAGGTTTAGTGTTTGGATTAGGGTTAGTGTTAGGGTTAAGGTAAGTCTAAGGGTTAGGGTTAAGATTAGGGTTAGAGTTAGGGTTATGTTAAGTGTTAGGTTTAGGGTTAGGGTTAGGGTAAGGGTAAGGGTAGGGTTAGGGTTAGGGTTAGGGTAAGGGTACTGTTAGTGTTAGGGTTAGGTTTAGGGTTAGGGTTAGGATAAGAGTAAGGTTAGGGTTAGGGTTAGGGTTATAGCTTAGTGTTAGGGTTAGGGTAAGGGTTAGAACTAGGGTTAGGGTAAGTGTTAGGGTTAGGGTTAGGTTTAGGGTTGGCTTTAGGATAAGAGTAATGGTTAGGGTTAGAGTTATGGTTAAGGTTAGGTGTTAGGGTTAGGGTTAGGATTAGGGTTGGGTTTAGGGATAGGGTTAGGGTAAGGGTTAGGGTTAGGTTTAGGGTTAGGGTAAGGGTTAGGTTTAGGATTTGGGTTAGGGTGCGGTTTAGGGTTAGGATTAGTGTTAGGGTTAGCATTAAGTTTAGACTTAGGGTAGGGTAAGGGTAAGGGTTAGGGTTAGGGTTAGGGTGAGGGTAAGGATTAGGTTTAGGTTTAGGGTTAGGGTAAGGGTTAGGGTTAGATTTAGGGTTAGCATTAAGGTTAGGGGTAGGGTTAGGGTAAGCGTAAGGGTTAGGGTTACGGTTAGGTTTAGGCTTAGGCGTTAGGGGTAGGGTTAGGGTTATGGTTAGGTTTAGTGTTAGGGTTAGGGTAAGGGTAAGGGTTAGGTTTAGGGTTAGGGTTAGGGTAAGGGTAAGGGTTAGGGTTAGGGTTAGGGTTAAGGTTAGGGTCAGGGTTAGGGTAAGGGTAAGGATAAGGTTTAGGGTTAGGGTTAGTGTTAGGGGTTAGGGTTAGTGTTAGGGATAGGGTTAGGGTTAGCATTAAGGTTATGGTTAGGGTTAGGGTAAGGGTAAGGGTTAGGTTTAGGGTTAGGGTAAGGATTAGGCTTAGGGTTATGGTTAGGGTAATAGTTAGGGTTAGGGTTAGGGTAATGGTAAGGGTTAGGGTTAGGGTTAAGGTTATGGTTATGGTTAGGGTTAGGGTTAGGGTAAGGGGTAGGGTTAGGGTTAGGGAAAGGGTTATGGTTAGGGTTAAGGTTATGGTTATGGTTAGGGTTAGGGTTAGGGTTAGGGTTAAGGTTAGGGTTAGGGTTAGGGTTAGGGTTAGGGTTAGGGAAAGGGTAAATATTAGGGTTAGGGTTAGGGTTAGGTTACGGTTAGGGTTAGGGTTAGGGTTAGGGAAAGGGTAAATATTAGGATTAGGGTTAGGGTAAGGCTTAGGATTAGGGTTAGGGTTAGGGTTAGGGTAAGGATTAGGGTTAGGGTTACGGTTAGGGTTAGGGTAAGGGTTAGGGTTAGGGATAGGGTTAGGGTTAGTGTTAGGGTTAAGGTTAGGGTTAGGGTTAGGGTTAGGATTAGGGTTAGGGTAAGGGTTAGGGTTAGGGTTAGGGAAAGGTTAAGGTTTAGGGTAAGGTTTAGGGTTTGGGTTAGGGTTAGGGTAAGGCTTAGGGTTAGGGTTAGGGTTAGGATAAGGGTAAGGGTTAGGGTTAAGGTTAGGGTTAGGGTTAGGGTTAGGATTAGGGTAGGAGTAAGGGTTAGGGTTAGGTTTAGGTTTAGAGTTAGGGTTAGGGTAAGGGTTAAGTTAAGGGTAATGGTTAGGGTTACCGTTAGGGTTAGGTTTAGGGTTAGTGAAAGTGTAAGGGTTAGGGTTAGGGTTAGGGTAAGGATTAGGGTTAGGGTTAGGGTTAGGCTAAGGATTAGGGTTTGGTTTAGGGAAAGGGTAAGGGTTAGGTTTAGGGTTAGGTTTAGGGTAAGGATTAGGGTTATCGTTAGGGTTAGGGTAAGGGTTATGGTTATGGTTAGGGTTAGCATTTAGATGAGGGTTAGGGTTAGGGTAAGGGTAAGGGTTAGGGTTAGGGTTAGGGTAAGGGTAAGGTTTAGGGTTAGGGTTAAGATTAGGGTTAGGTTTAGGGTTAGGGTTACAGTAACGGTAAGTGTTGGGGTTAGGGTTAGTGTTAGGGTTAGTGTTAACGTAGGGTTAGGGTTAGGGTAAGTGTAAGGTTTAGGGTTCGGTTAGGGTTAGGGGTTAGGGTTAGGGTCAGGGTAAGTGTCAGGGTAAGGGTAAGGTTTAGGGTTAGGGTTAGGGTTAGGGTTAAGGTAAGTGTAAAAGTTAGGGTTAGGGTTAGGGTTATAGTTAGGTTTAGGTTTAGGGTAAGGGTAAGTTTTAAGTTTAGGGTTAGGGTTAGGGTTAGGTTTAGGGTAAGGGTAAGGGTTAGGGTTAAGGTTACGCTTAGGGTTAGGGGTTAGAGTTAGGGTTAGGGTTAGGCTTAGGGATAGGGTTAGGTTTCGGGTTATGGGTAGGGTTAGGGTATGCGTAAGGGTTAGGATTAGGGTAAGGGTAAGGTTTGTGGTTAGTGTTAGGGTTAGGGTAAGGGTTAGGGTTAGGGTTAGGGTTAGGGTAAGGATTAGGCTTAGGGTTAGTGTTAGGGTAAGTGTTAGGGTTAGGGTTAGGGTGAGCATTAAGTTTAGGGGTAGGGTTAGGGTTAGGGTAAGTTTTAGGGTTAAGGTTAGGGGTTAGAGTTAGGGTTAGTGTTAGGTTTAGGGTTAGGGTTAGGCTTGGGGTTAAGGTTAGGGTAAGAGTTAGGGTTAGGGTTAGGTATTGGGTTAGGGGTTAGGGTAAGGTTTAGGTTTTGGTTAGGGTAAAGGTTAGAGTTAGGGTTAGGGTTAGTGTAGGGGTAGTGTTAGTGTTAGGTTTAGGGTTATGGTTAGGGTTAGGGTAAGAGTAAGGGTTAGGGTTAGGTTTATGGTTAGGGGTTAGGGTTAGGGTTAGCGTAAGTGTTAGGGTTAGGGTTAGAGTTAGGGTAATGGTAAGTGTTAGGTTTAGGGTTAGGGTTAGGGTTAGGGTAAGGGTAAGTGTTAGGGTTAGGGTTAGGGAAAGGGTTAGGGTAAGGGTTAGGGTTAGGGTTAGGGTTAGGATTTGGGTTGGGTTTAGGGTTAGGATTAGGGTAAGGGTAAGGGTTAGAGTTAGGGTTATGGTTAGGGGTTAGGGTTAGGGTTAGGGTAAGGGTTAGTGTTAGGGTTAGAGTTAGGGTAATGTTAAGTGTTAGGGTTAGGGTTAGGGTTACGGTTACGGTAAGGGTTAGGGTTAGGGTAAGGGTTATGGTTGGGGTTAGGGTTAGGTTTAGGGTTAGGGTTAGGGTAAAGGTAATATTTAGGGTTAGGCTTACGGTTGGGGTTAAGGTTAGGGTTAGGGTTAGGTTAAGGGTAAGGGTTACGGTTAGGTTTACGGTTAGGTTTAGGTTAAGGGTTAGGGTTACGGTTAGTTTTAGGGTCAGCGTTAGGGTTAGGGTTAGGGTAAGGGTTAGAGGTAGGGTTAGGGTTAAGTTTAGAGTTAGGGGTTAGGTTTAGGTTTAGGGTTAGGCTAAGGGTAAGTGTTAGAGTTTGTGTTAGGGTTAGGGTAAGGATAAGGGTTAGGGTTATGATTAGGGTTAGTGTAAGGTTAAGTGTTAGGGTTAGGATTAGGGTAAGACTAAGGGTAAGGGTTAGGGTTAGGCTTAGGGTTAGGGTTAGATTTAGAGTTAGAGTTAGGGTTAGGTTTAGGTTTAGGGTTAGGGTAAGGGTAAGGGTTTGGGTTAGCGTAGGGTTAGGGTCATGTTTAGGGTTAGGGTTAGGGTAAGGGTTAGGGTTAAGTTAGGGCTAGGGTTAGGGTTAGGATTAGAGTACGGGTAAGGGTTCAGTTTAGGTTTAGGTTTAGAGTTAGGTTTAGGGTTAGGGTTAGGGTTAGGTTTAGTGTTAAGGTTAGGGGTAGGGTTAGGGTAAGTGTAAGGGTTAGGGGTAGGGTTAGGGTTTGGATTTAGCGTTAGGTTCAGGGTTATTGTAATGGTAAGGGTAAGGTTTAGGGTTAGGGTTAGGGTTAGTGTTAGGGTTAAGGTAAGTGTAAGGGTTAGGGTTAAGGTTAGGGTTAGAGTTAGGGTAGGTTTAGGGTAAGGGCAAGTTTTAAGGTTAGGGTTAGGGTTAGGGGTTAGAGTTAGGGTTAGGGTTAGGGTTAGGGATAGGGTTAGGTTTCATGTTAGGGGGAGGGTTAGGGTTAGGGTAAGGGGTAGGGTTAGGGTAAGAGTAAGGGTTGCGGTTAGTGTTAGGGTTAGGGTAAGGGTTAGGGTTAGGGTTAGGGTTAGGGCAAGGATTAGGGTTAGTGTTAGGTTAGGGTTAGGGTTAGGGTGAGCATTAAGGTTAGGGTTAGGGTTAGGGTTAGGGGTTACAGTTAGGGTTAGTGTTAGGGTTAGGGTTAGGGTTAGGCTTAGGGTTAAGGTTAGGGTTATGGTTAATGTAAGGATAAGTTTTAGGGTTAGGGTAAGGGTAAGGGTAAGGGTTAGGGTTACGGTTTGGGGTTTGGTTTAGGGTTAGGGTTAGGGTTAGAGTTAGGGTTAAGGAGAGGGTTAGGGTTAGGGTTAGGTTTAGGGTAAGGGTTAGGGTTAGTGTTAGGGTTTGGGTTAGGGTAAGGGGTAGTTTAGAGTTAGGGTAAGGGTTAGGGCTAGGTTTAGGGTAAGGATAAGGTTTAGAGTTAGGGGTAGGGTTAGGGTTAGGGTAAGGGTAAGGTCTAGGGTTAGGTTTAGGGTTAGAGTTAAGGTAAGGGTAAGGGTTAGGGTTAGGGTTAGTTTAGGGTTAGGGTAAGTGTTAGGTTTACGGTTAGGGTTAGGGTTAAGGTGAGGGTTAGTGTTAGGGTTAGGGTTAGGGTTAGGGTAAGGTTAAGTGTTAGGGTAAGCATAATGGTTAGGGTTAGGGTTAGGTTTAGGGTTAGGTTTAGGGTTAAGGTTAGGGTAAGGTTAAGTGTTAGGGTTAGGTTTAGGGTAAGGGTTAGGTTTAGTCTTAGGGTTAGGGTTAGGTTTAGAGTTAGGGTTAGGGTTAGGTTTAGGGTTAGGGTTAGGGTTAGGGTTAGTGTTAGGGTTAGGGTCAGGGTAAGGGTTTTGGTTAGGGTTAGGGTTAGGGTCATGTTTAGGGTTAGGGTTAGGGGAAGGGTAAGGGTTAAGTTTAAGGTTAGGGATAGGGTTAGGGTTAGTATTAGAGTAGGGGTAAGGATTAGGGTTAGGTTTAGGTTCAGAGTTAGGGTTAGGGTTAGGGTTAGTGTTAAGGTTAGGGTTAGTGTTAGGGTAGTGTAAGGGTTAGGGTTAGGGTTAGGGTTTAGGGTTAGTTCAGGGTTATTGTTATGGTAAGGGTAAGGTTTAGGGTTAGGATTAGGGTTAGGGTTAGGGTTAAGGTAAGTGTAAGGTTTAGGGTTAAGGTTAGGGTTAGAGTTAGGGTTAGGTTTAGGGTAAGGGTAAGTTTTAAGGTTAGGGATAGGGTTAGAGTTAGGATTAGGGTAAGGGTTAAGGTTAGGGTTAGGGTTACGTTTAGGGTTAGTGGTTAGAGTTAGGGTTAGGGTTAGGGATAGGGTTAGGTTTCGGTTTAGGTGTAGGGATAGGTTTAGGGTAAGGGTTAGGTTAGGGTAAGGGTAAGGGTTGTGGTTAGTGTTAGGCTTAGGGTAAGTGTTAGAGTTAGGGTTAGGTTTAGGTTAAGGATTAGGGTTAGGGTTAGTGTTAGGGTTAGGGTTAGGGTTTAGGTGAGTATTAAGGTTATGGTTAGGGTTAGGGTTAGGGGTTAGAATTAGGGTTAGTGTTAGGGTTAGGCTTGGGGTTAAGGTTAGGGTTATGGTTAGGGTAAGCGTAAGTTTTAGTGTTAGGGTAAGGGTAAGGGTTCGGGTTAGGGTTACGGTTAGGGTAAGGGTAGGGTTAGGGTTGGGTTAGGGTAAGGATTAGGGTAAGGGTTAGTGTTAGGGTAAGTGTTAGTGTTAGTGTTAGGGTTAGGGTTAGGGTTAGCATTAAGGTTATGGTTAGGGGTAGGGTCAGGGTAAGGGTTAGGGATAGGGTTTGGGTTAGGTGTTACATTTAGGGTTAGGGTTAGGGTTAGGTTTAGGGTTTGGGTTAGGGTTAGGGTTAGGGTAAGGGTTAGGTTTGGGGTTAGGTTTAGGGTTAGGGTTAGGGTTAGAGTTAGGTTTAAGGTGAGGGTTAGGGTTAGGGTTAGGTTTAGGGTAAGGGTTAGGGTTAGGGTTAAGGTTAGGGTAAGGGTTAGGATAGGGTTAGGGTAAGGGTTAGGGATAGGCTTAGGGTAAGGATAATTTTTAGAGTTTGGTGTAGGGTTAGGGTTAGGGTAAGGGGAAGGTCTAGAGTTAGGTTTAGGGTTAGAGTTAAGGTAAGGGTAAGGGTTAGTGTTAGGGTTAGTTTAGGATTAGGATTAGGGTTAGGGTTAAGGTGAGGGTTAGGGTTAGGTTAGGGTTAGGGTAAGGGTTAGGGTTAGGTTTAGGGTAAGGGTAAGTGTTAGGGTTAGCTTTAGGGTTAGGGGTTAGAGTGAGGTTTAGGGATAGGGTTATGGTTAGGTTTGGGGTTAGGGTTAGGGTTAGGGTTAATGTTAGGGTTAGGGTTATGATTAGGGTAGGGATAAGGGTTAGGGTTAGGTTTAGGGTTAGGGTTAGGGTAAGGGTAAGTGTTAGGGTTAGTGTTAGGGTTAGGTTTGTGTTTGGGGTAAGGGTAAGGGTTAGGGTTAGGGTTAGGGTTCGTTTTAGGGTTAGGGTTAGTGTTAAGGTTAGGGTAATGGTAAGGGGTAGGGTTAAGTTTAGGGTTAGGGTTAGGGTTAGTATTAGGGTTAGGGTAAGGGTTAGGGTTAGGGTAAGGGTTATGGTTAGGGTTAGGGTTAGGTTTAGGGTTGGGGTTAAGGTTAGGGTTATGGTTAGGGTAAGGGTAAGTGTTAGGGTTAGGGTTAGGGGTAGGGTTAGTGGTTAGAGTTAGGGTTAGGGTTAGGGTTAGGGTAAGGGTTAGTGTTAGGGTTAGGGTAAGGGTTATGGTTAGGGTTAGGGTAAGGGTTAGGTTTAGAGTAAGGGTAAGGTATAAGGTTAGGGTTAGGGTTAGGGTTAGGGTTAGTGTTAGGGTAAGGGTAAGGGTTAGGGTTAGGTTTACGGTTAGGGTTAGGGGTAGAGTTAGGTTTAGGGTTAGGTTTAGGGATAGGGTTAGGTTTCGGTTAGGGTTAGGTAAGGGTAAGGGTTGTGGTTAGTGTTAGAGTTAGGGTAAGGGTTGGGGTTAATGTTATGGTTAGGTTAATGATTAGGTTTAGTGTTAGTGTTAGGGTAAGTGTTAGGGTTAGGGTTAGGGTGAGCATTAAGGTTAGGGTTAGGGTTAGGGTTAGGGGTTAGAGTTAGGGTTAGTGTTAGGGTTAGGGTTAGGGTTAGACTTGGGGTTAAGGTTAGCGTTAGGGTTAGGGTAAGGTTAAGTGTTAGGGTTACGGTAAGGGTAAGGGTTAGGGTTAGGTTAGGGTAAGGGTTAGGTTTAGGGTAAGGGTTAGAGTTAGGGTTAAGTTTAGGGTTAGTTTTATGGTTAGGGTTAGGGTAAGGTTAAGGGTTAGTGTTAGGTTTATGTTTGGGGTTAAGATTAGGGTTAGGGTTAGGATAAGGGTAAGGGTAACTGTTAGGGTTAGGGTTAAGTTTAGCGTAAAGTTTAGGGTTAGGGTAACGGTTAGGGTGAGCGTTAGGATTAGGGTTAGGGTTAGGGGATAGCGTTAGGGTTAGGGTTAGGGTAAAGGTTAGGGTTAGCATAAGGGTTAGGGTGAGGGTTCCGGTTAGGTTAAGGGTAATGGTTAGAGTTAGGGTTAGGGTTATGGTTAGGGTCAGGGGTTAGGGTTAGGTTTCGGGTTCAGGTTAGGGTAATGGTGAGTGTTAGTGTTAGGGTTTGGGTTAGGGTAAGGGTAAGGCTAAGGGTTAGGGGTAGGGTTAGGTTTAGGGTTAGGGTTAGGGTTAGGGTTAATGTTAGGGTAAGGGTAAGTGTTAGGGTTAGTTTTAGGGTTAGTGTTAGAGTTAGGGTTAGGATAAGGGTAAGGATTAGGTTTGGGTTAGGGTTAGGGGTAAGGGTTAGGGTTAGGTTTAGGCTTGCGGTTAAGGTTAGGGTTAGGGTTAGGGTAAGGGTAAGGGTTCGGATTAGGGTTAGGGTTAGGGTGAAATTTAGGGTTAGGGTTAGGGTAAGTTTTAGGGTTAGGGTTAGGTTTGGGTAAGGATTAGGGTTAGGGTTAGGCTTAGGTTAGGGTAAGGTTTAGGGTTAGAGTTAGGGTTAGGGTTAGCATTAAGGTTAGGGTTAGGTTAGGGGTTAGAGTTAGGATTAGGGTTAGCATTAAGGTTAGGATTAGTCTTAGGGTTAGGGGTTGGAGTTAGGGTTAGTGTTAGATTTAGGGTTAGGTTAGGCTTGGGGTTAAGGTTAGGGTAAGGGTTAAGGTAAGGGTTAGGTATTGGGTTAGTGGTTAGGGTAAAGTTTAGGGTTAGGGTTAGGGTAAAGGTTAGAGTTAGGGTTAGGGTTAGGGTATGGGTAGTGTTAGTGTTAGGGTTAGGGTTATTGTTAGGGTTAGGGTAAGAGTAAGGGTTAGGGTTAGGGTTATGGTTAGGGGTTAGGGTTAGGGTTAGGGTAAGGGTTAGTGTTAGGGTTAGAATTAGGTTAAGGGTAAGTGTTAGGTTTAGTGTTCGGGTTAGGGTTAGGGTAAGGGTAAGGGTTAGGGTTAGGGTTAGGGTTAGGGTAAGGGTTAGGGTAAGGGTTAGGGTTAGGGTTAGGGTTAGGATTTGGGTTGGGTTTAGGGTTAGGGTTAGGGTAACGGTAAGTGTTAGGGTTAGGGTTATGGTTAGGGGTTAGGTTTAGGGTTAGGGTAAGGGTTAGTGTTAGGGTTAGAGTTAGGGTAATGTTAAGTGTTAGGGTTCGGGTTAGGGTTAGGGAAAGTGCAAGGGTTAGGGTAAGGGTTAGGGTAAGGGTTATGGTAAGGGTTAGGGTTAGGGTTAGGTTTAGGGTTAGTGTTAGGGTAAGGGTAAGGGTAAGGGTTAGGATTAGGGTTAGGGTTAGGATTACGGTTAAGGTTACGGTTCGGGTTAGGGTTAGGGAAAGGGTAAGGGTTAGGGTAAGGGTTAGTGTTAGGGGTAGGGTTAGGGTGAAGGTAAGGATTAGGGTTAGGTTTAGGGTTAGCATTAAGGTTAGGGGTAGGGTTAGGGTAAGGGTAAGGGTTAGGGTTACGGTTAGGTTTAGGCTTAGGCGTTAGGGTTAGGATTAGGGTTAGGGTTAGGGTTAGGGTAAGATTTAGGTTAGGGTTAGGGTAAGGGTTAGGGTTAGGTTTAGGGTAAGGCCAAGGTTTATGGTTTGGGTTAAGGTAAGGGTAAGGATTAGGGTTAGGGTTAGTTTTAAGGTGAGGGTTACGGTTAGGGTTAGGTTAGGTTTAGGGTTAGGTTTACGGTTAGGCTAAGGGTAAGTGTAAGGGTTAGGGTTAGTGTTAGGGTAAGGATAAGGGTTAGGGTTAGAGTTAGGGTTAGGGTTAGGTTTAGATTTAGGGTTAAGGTAAGGGTAAGGGTTAGGGTTAGGGTTAGGGTTAGGGTTAGGTTTAGAGTTAGGGTTAGGGTTAGGGATAGGGTTAGGGTTAGGGTAAGGGTAAGGGTTTGGGTTAGGGTTATGGTTAGGCTTAGGTTTAGGGTTAGGGTTAGGGCAAGGGTAAGGGTTAGGGTTAAGATTAGGGTTAGGGTTAGGGTTACGGTTAGGGTAAGGGTTATGGTTAGGTTTAGCGTTAGGGTTCGCATTAAGATTAGGGTTAGGGTTAGGGTAAGGGTAAGGGTTAGGGTTAGGGTTAGGGTTAGGGTTAGAGTAAGGGTAAGGGTTAGGTTTAGGGTTAGGGATAGGGTTAGGTTTAGGGTTAGGGTTAGGGTTAGGGTAATGGTAAGGGTTGTGGTTAGGGTTAGTGCTAGGGTTAGTGTTAAGGTTAGGGTTAGGGTTAGGGTAACTGTAAGGGTTAGGGTTCGGGTTAGTGTTAGGGGTTAGGGTTAGGGTTAGAGTTAAGGTCAGTGTAAGGGTTAGGGTTAGGGTTAGAGTTAGGGTTAGGGTAAGGGTTAGGGTTATGTTTAGGGTAAGGGTAAGGTTTAAGGTTAGGGTTAGGGTTAGGGTTAGTGTTAGGGTAAGGGTAAGGGTTAGGGTTAGGGTTACGGTTAGGGTTAGGGGTTAGAGTTAGGGTTAGGGTTAGGGTTAGGGATAGGTTTAGGTTTAGGGTTAGGGTTAGGGTTAGGGTTAGGGTAAGGGTTAGGGAAAGGGTTAGGGTTAGGGTTAGGGTAAGGGTAAGTGTTAGGGTGAGTGTTAGGGTTAGGGTTAGGGTAAGGGTTAGGGTAAGAGTAAGGGTTAGGATTAGGATTAGGGTTAGGGTTAATGAAAGGGTAAGGGTTAGTGTTAGGGTTAGGGTAAGGATTAGGGTTATTGTTAGGGTTAGGGTAAGGATTAGGGTTAGGGTTTGGGAAAGGGTAAGGGTTAGAGTTAGGGTTAGGTTTAGGGTTAAGGTTAGGGATAGGGTAAGGGTTAGGTTTAGGGTAAGGGTTAGGGTTATGGTTAGGGTTAGGGTAAGGGTAAGGGTTAGAGTTAGGTTTAGGCTTGGGGTTAAGGTTAGGGTTAGGGTAAGGGTAAGGGTTAGGGTTAGGGTTAGGGTTAGGGTAAGGTTTAGGGTTAGGGTTAGTGTAAGGGTTAGGGATAGGGTTAGGGTAAGGATTAGCATTAGGGTTAGGGTTAGGGTTAGGGTAAGGTTTAGGGTTAGAGTTAGGGATAGGGATAGGTTTAGGGTTAGGGTTAGGGTAAGGGTAAGGGTTAGGGTTAAGGTTAGGGTTAGGGTTATGGTTAGGGTAAGGATTAGGGTTAGGGTTAGGGTTAGGGTAAGGGTTAGGGTTAGGGTTAGTTTTAGGGTTAGCATTAAGATTAGGGTTAGGGTTAGGGTAAGGGTAAGGGTTAGGGTTAGGGTTAGGGTTAGGGTAAAGGTAAGGGTAAGGGTTAGGGTTACGGTGAGGGTTAGGGTTTAGAGTTATGGTTAGGGTTATGGTTAGGGATAGGGTTAGGTTTCGGGTTAGGGTTAGGTTAGGGTTAGGGTAAGTGTTAGGGTTACAGTAAGGGTAAGGGTTGTGGCTAGTGTTAGGGTTAGGTTAAGGTTTAGGATTAGGGTTAGGGTAAGGATTAGGGTAAGGGTTAGTGTTAGGTTAAGTGTTAGGGTTAGGGTTAGGGTGAGCATTAAGGTTAGGGTTAGGGTTAGGGTTAGGGGTTAGAGTTAGGGTTAGTGTTAGGGTTAGAGTTAGGCTTGGTGTTAAGGTTAGGGTTAGGGTTAGGGTAAGTGTAAGTGTTAGGCTTAGGGTAAGGTTCAGGGTTAGGGTTAGGGTTACAGTTATGGTAAGGGTTAGGGTTAGGGTAAGGTTTATGGTTAGGGATAGGGTTAGGTTTAGGGTTAGGGTTAGGGTAAGGGTAATATTTAGGGTTAGGTTTAGGGTTGGGGTTAAGGTTAGGGTTAGGGTTAGAGTAAGGGTAAAGGTTAGGGTTAGGTTTAGGGTTAGGTTTAGGTTAACGGTTAGGTTAAGGGTTAGGTTTAGTGTCAGTGTTAGGGTTAGGGTTAGTGTTAGTGGTTACGGTTAGGCTTAGGGTTAGGTTAAGGGTTAGGGTTAGGGTTAGGGTAAGGGTTAGGGTTAGGGTTAGGGTTAGGGTCAGGGTAAGGGTTAGAGTTAGGGTTAGGGTTAATTTAAGGGTTAGGGGTTAGGTTTAGGTTTAGGGTTAGGCTAAGGGTAAGTGTTAGATTTTGGGTTAGGGTTAGGGTAAGGATAAGGGTTAGGGTTAGGGTTAGTGTAAGGTTAAGTGTTAGGGTTAGGGTTAGGGTAAGACTAAGGGTAAGGGTTAGGGTTAGGCTTACTGTTAGGGTTAGATTTAGAGTTAGCTTTAGGGTTAGGTTTAGGGTTAGGTTTAGGGTAAGGGTAAGGGTTTAGGTTAGGGTAGGGTTAGGGTCATGTTTAGGGTTAGGGTTAGGGTAAGGGTAAAGGTTAGGGTTAAGTTAGGGTTAGGGTTAGGGTTAGGATTAGAGTACGGGTAAGGGTTAGGTTTAGGTTTAGGGTCAGAGTTAGGGTTAGGGTTAGGGTTACGTTTAGGGTTAGTGTTAAGGTTACAGTTAGGGTTAGGGTAAGTGTAAGTGTTAGGGTTCGTGTTAGGCTTAGGGTTTAGCGTTAGGGTCAGGGTTATTGTAATGCTAAGGGTAAGGTTTAGTGTTTGGGTTAGGGTTAGTGTTAGGGTTAAGGTAAGTGTAAGGGTTAGGGTTAAGGTTAGGGTTAGAGTTAGGGTAATGGTAAGTGTTAGGTTTAGGGTTAGGGTTAGGGTAAGGGTAAGGGGTAGGGTTAGGGTTAGGGTAAGGGTTAGGGTAAGGGTTAGGGTTAGGGTTAGGGTTAGGGTAAGGGTATTGTTAATGTTAGGGTTAGGTTTAGGGTTAGGGTTAGGGTAAGAGTAAGGTTTTGGTTAGGGTTAGGGTTATGGCTTAGGGTTAGGGTTAGGGTAAGGGTTAGAGTTAGGGTTAGGGTAAGTGTTAGGGTTAGGGTTAGGTTTAGGGTTGGCTTTAGGATAAGGGTAAGGGTTAGGGTTAGGGTTATGGTTAAGGTTAGGTGTTAGGGTTAGGGTTAGGATTAGGGTTGGGTATAGGGTTAGGGTTAGGGTAAGGGTAAGGGTGAGATTTAGGGTTATGGGTAGGGTTAGGGTTAGGTTTAGGGTTAGGGTTAGGGTAAGGTTAAGGGTAAGATTTAGGTTTAGGGTTACGTTTAGGGTTAGGGTTAAGGTTCGGGTAAGGTTACGGTTAGGGTTAGGGTTAGGGAAAGGGTAAGGGTTAGGGTAAGGGATAGGATTAGGTTTAGGGTTAGGGTAAGGGTTAGGTTTAGGATTTGGGTTAGGGTGCGGTTTAGGGTTAGGATTAGTGTTAGGGTTAGCATTAAGTTTAGACTTAGGGTAGGGTAAGGGTAAGGGTTAGGGTTAGGGTTAGGGTGAGGGTAAGGATTAGGGTTAGGTTTAGGGTTAGGGTAAGGGTTAGGGTTAGATTTAGGGTTAGCATTAAGGTTAGGGGTAGAGTTAGGGTAAGCGTAAGGGTTAGGGTTACGGTTAGGTTTAGGCTTAGGCGTTAGGGGTAGGGTTAGGGTTATGGTTAGGTTTAGTGTTAGGGTTAGGGTAAGGGTAAGGGTTAGGTTTAGGGTTAGGGTTAGGGTAAGGGTAAGGGTTAGGGTTAAGGTTAGGGTCAGGGTTAGGGTAAGGGTAAGGATAAGGTTTAGGGTTAGGGTTAGTGTTAGGGGTTAGGGTTAGTGTTAGGGATAGGGTTAGGGTTAGCATTAAGGTTATGGTTAGGGTTAGGGTAAGGGTAAGGGTTAGGTTTAGGGTTAGGGTAAGGATTAGGCTTAGGGTTAGGGTTAGGGTAATAGGGTTAGGGTTAGGGTAATGGTAAGGGTTAGGGTTAGGGTTAAGGTTATGGTTATGGTTAGGGTTAGGGTTAGGGTAAGGGGTAGGGTTAGGGTTAGGGAAAGGGTTATGGTTAGGGTAAAGGTTAAGGTTAGGGTTAGGGTTAGGGTTAGGGTTAGGGTTAGGGAAAGGGTAAATATTAGGGTTAGGGTTAGGGTTAGGTTACGGTTAGGGTTAGGGTTAGGGTTAGGGAAAGGGTAAATATTAGGATTAGGTTTAGGGTAAGGCTTAGGGTTAGGCTTAGGGTTAGGGTTAGGGTAAGGATTAGGGTTAGGGTTACGGTTAGGGTTAGGGTAAGGGTTAGGGTTAGGGATAGGGTTAGGGTTAGTGTTAGGGTTAAGGTTAGGGTAAGGGTTAGGGTTAGGGTAAGGGTTAGGGTTAGGGTTAGGGAAAGGTTAAGGTTTAGGGTAAGGTTTAGGGTTAGGGTTAGGGTTAGGGTAAGGCTTAGGGTTAGGGTTAGGGTTAGGATAAGGGTAAGGGTTAGGGTTAAGGTTAGGGTTAGGGTTAGGGTTAGGATTAGGGTAGGAGTAAGTGTTAGGGTTAGGTTAAGGTTTAGATTTAGGGTTAGGGTAAGGGTTAAGTTAAGGGTAATGGTTAGAGTTACGGTTAGGGTTAGGTTTAGGGTTAGTGAAAGTGTAAGGGTTAAGGTTAGGGTTAGGGTAAGGATTAGGGTTAGGGTTAGGGTTAGGCTAAGGATTAGGGTTTGGTTTAGGGAAAGGGTAAGGGTTAGGTTTAGGGTTAGGTTTAGGGTAAGGATTAGGGTTATCGTTAGGGTTAGGGTGAGGGTTATGGTTAGGGTTAGGGTTAGCATTTAGATGAGGGTTAGGGTTAGGGTAAGGGTAAGGGTTAGGGTTAGGGTTAGGGTAAGGGTAAGGTTTAGGGTTAGGGTTAAGATTAGGGTTAGGTTTAGGGTTAGGGTTACAGTAAGGGTAAGTGTTAGGGTTAGGGTTAGTGTTAGGGTTAGTGTTAACGTAGGGTTAGGGTTAGGGTAAGTGTAAGGGTTAGGGTTCGGGTTAGGGTTAGGGGTTAGGGTTAGGGTCAGGGTAAGTGTTAGGGTAAGGGTAAGGTTTAGGGTTAGGGTTAGGGTTAGGGTTAGGGTTAAGGTAAGTGTAAAAGTTAGGGTTAGGGTTAGGGTTATAGTTAGGTTTAGGTTTAGGTAAGGGTAAGTTTTAAGTTTAGGGTTAGGGTTAGGGTTAGGGTTAGGGTTAGGGTAAGGGTAAGGGTTAGGGTTAAGGTTACGGTTAGGGTTAGGTGTTAGAGTTAGTGTTAGGGTTAGGCTTAGGGATAGGGTTAGGTTTCGGGTTATGGGTAGGGTTAGGGTATGGGTAAGGGTTAGGTTTAGGGTAAGGGTAAGGTTTGTGGTTAGTGTTAGGGTTAGGGTAAGGGTTAGGGTTAGGGTTAGGGTTAGGGTAAGGATTAGGCTTAGGGTTAGTGTTAGGGTAAGTGTTAGGGTTAGGGTTAGGGTGAGCATTAAGTTTAGGGGTAGGGTTAGGGTTAGGGTAAGGTTTAGGGTTAAGGTTAGGGGTTAGAGTTAGGGTTAGTGTTAGGGTTAGGGTTAGGGTTAGGCTTGGGGTTAAGGTTAGGGTAAGAGTTAGGGTTAGGGTTAGGTATTGGGTTAGGGGTTAGGGTAAGGTTTAGGGTTTGGTTAGGGTAAAGGTTAGAGTTAGGGTTAGGGTTAGTGTAGGGGTAGTGTTAGTGTTAGGGTTAGGGTTATTGTTAGGGTTAGGGTAAGAGTAAGGGTTAGGGTTAGGTTTATGGTTAGGGGTTAGGGTTAGGGTTAGCGTAAGTGTTAGGGTTAGGGTTAGAGTTAGGGTAATGTTAAGCGTTAGGTTTAGGGTTAGGGTTAGGGTTAGGGTAAGGGTAAGTGTTAGGGTTAGGGTTAGGGAAAGTGTTAGGGTAAGGGTTAGGGTTAGGGTTAGGGTTAGTATTTGGGTTGGGTTTAGGTTTAGGGTTAGGGTAAGGATAAGGGTTAGAGTTAGGGTTATGGTTAGCGGTTAGGGTTAGGGTTAGGGTAAGGGTTAGTGTTAGGGTTAGAGTTAGGGTAATGTTAAGTGCTAGGGTTAGGGTTAGGGTTAGGGTAAGGGTAAGGGTTAGGGTTAGGGTTAGGGTAAGGGTTAGGGTAAGGGTTAGAGTTAGGGTTAGGGTTAGGGTTAGGTTTAGGTTTAGTGTTAGGGTAAGGGTAAGCGTAAGGGTTCGGATTAGGGTTAGGTTAGGATTAGGGTTAAGGTTACGGTTCGGGTTAGGGTTAGGGAAAGGGTAAGGGTTAGGGTAAGGGTTAGTGTTAGGGGTATGTTTAGGTTGACGGTAAGGATTAGGGTTAGGTTTAGGGGAAGGGTAAGGGTTAGGATTAGATTTAGTGTTAGCATTAAGGTTAGGGGTAGGGTTAGGGTAAGGGTAAGTGTTAGGGTTACGGTTGGTTTACGCTTAGGCCTTAGGGTTAGGATTAGGGTTTGGGTTAGGGTTAGGGTAAGGTTTAGGTTAGGGTTAGGGTAAGGGTTCGGTTAGGTTTAGGGTAAGGCTAAGGTTTAGGTTTAGGGTTAAGGTAAGGGTAAGGATTAGGGTTAGGGTTAGTTTTAAGGTGAGGGTTAGGTTAGGGTTAGGGTTAGGTTTACGGTTAGGCTAAGGGTAAGTGTAAGAGTTAGGGTTAGTGTTAGGGTAAGGATAAGGGTTAGGGTTAGATTTAGGGTTAGGGTTAGGTTTAGATTTAGGGTTAAGGTAAGGGTAAGGGTTAGGGTTAGGGTTAGGGTAAGACTAAAGTTAAGGGTTAGGGTTAGGCTTAGGGTTAGGGTTAGGTTTAGAGTAAGGGTTAGGGTTAGGGTTAGGTTTAGGGTTAGAGTTAGGGTAAGGGTAAGGGTTTGGGTTAGTGTTATGGTTAGGGTTAGGTTTAGGGTTAGGGTTAGGGCAAGGGTAAGGGTTAGGGTTAAGATTAGGGTTAGGGTTAGGGTTACGGTTAGGGTAAGGGTATGGTTAGGTTTAGCGTTAGGGTTAGCATTAAGATTAGGGTTAGGGTTAGGGTAAGGGTAAGGGTTAGGGTTAGGGTTAGGGTAAGGGTAAGGGTAAGGGTTAGGTTTAGGGTTAGGGCTAGGGTTAGGTTTAGGGTTAGGGTTACGGTAAGGGTAAGTGTTGGGGTTAGGGTTAGTGTTAGGGTTAGTGTTAAGGTTAGGGTTAGGGTTAGGGTAACTGTAAGGGTTAGGGTTCGGATTAGTGTTAGGGGTTAGGGTTACGGTTAGGGTTAAGGTCAGTGTAAGGGTTAGGGTTAGGGTTAGAATTAGGGTTAGTGTAAGGGTTAGGGTTAGGTTTAGGGTAAGGGTAAGCTTTAAGGTTAGGGTTAGGGTTAGGGTTAGTGTTAGGGTAAGGGTAAGTGTTAGGGTTAGGGTTACGGTTACGGTTAGGGGTTAGAGTTAGGGTTAGGTTTAGGGTTAGGGATAGGGTTAGGTTTCGGGTTAGGGTTAGGGTTAGGGTTAGGGTTAGGGTAAGGGTTAGGGAAAGGGTTAGGGTTAGGGTTAGGGTTACGGTAAGGGTAAGTGTTAGGGTGAGTGTTATGGTTAGGGTTAGGGTAAGGGTTAGGGTAAGGGTAAGGTTTAGGGTTAGGATTACGGTTAGGGTTAATGAAAGGATAAGTGTTAGTGTTAGGGTTAGGGTAAGGATTAGGGTTATTGTTAGGGTTAGGGTAAGGATTAGGGTTAGGGTTTGGGAAAGGGTAAGGGTTAGGGTTAGGGTTAGGTTTAGGGTTATGGTTATGGTTAGGGTTAGGGTAAGGGTTAGGTTTAGGGTAAGGGTTAGGGTTATGGTTAGGTTTATGGTTAGGGTTAGGGTAAGGGTAAGGGTTAGAGTTAGGTTTAGGCTTGGGGTTAAGGTTAGGGTTAGGGTAAGGGTAAGTGTTAGGGTTAGGGTTAGGTTTAGGGTAAGGTTTAGGGTTAGGGTTAGTGTAAGGGTTAGGGATAGGGTTAGGGTTAGGGTAAGGATTAGGGTTAGGGTTAGGGTAAGGTTTAGGGTTAGAGTTAGGCTTAGGGTAGGTTTAGGGTAAGGGTTAGGGTAAGGGTTAGGGTAAGGGTTAGGGTTAGGGTTAGGTTTAGGGTTAGAATTAAGATTAGGGTTAGGGTTAGGGTAAGGGTAAGGGTTAGGGTTAGGGTTAGGGTTAGGGTAAGGTTAAGGGTAAGGGTTAGGGTTACGGTTAGGGTTAGGGGTTAGAGTTAGGGTTAGGGTTAGGGTTCCGGATAGGGTTAGGTTTCGGGTTAGGGTTAGGGTTAGGCTTAGGGTAAGGGTTAGGGTTAGGGTAAGGGTAAGTGTTGTGGTTACTGTTAGGGTTAGGTTAAGGTTTAGGGTTAGGGTTAGGGTAAGGATTAGGGTTAGGGTTAGTGTTAGGGTTAGGGTTAGGGTTAGGGTTAGGGTAAGGTTTAGGTTAGGGTTAGGGTAAGGGTTAGGGTTAGGTTTAGGGTAAGGCTAAGGTTTAGGGTTAGGGTTAAGGTAAGGGTAAGGATTAGGTTTAGGGTTAGTTTTAAGGTGAGGGTTAGGGTTAGGGTTAGGTTAGGATTAGGGTATGGTTTACGGTTAGGCTAAGGGTAAGTGTAAGGGTTAGGGTTAGTGTTAGGGTAAGGATAAGGGTTAGGGTTAGAGTTAGGGTTAGGGTTAGGTTTAGATTTCGGGTTAAGGTAAGGGTAAGGGTTAGGGTTAGGGTTAGGGTAAGACTAAGGGTAAGGGTTAGGGTTAGGCTTAGGGTTATGTTTAGGTTTAGAGTTAGGGTTAGGGTTATGTTTAGGGTTAGGGTTAGGGTAAGGGAAGGATTTGGGTTAGGGTTATGGTTAGGGTTAGGTTTACTGTTAGGGTTAGGGCAACTGTAAGGGTTAGGGTTAAGATTAGGGTTAGGGTTAGGGTTACGGTTAGGGTAAGGGTTATGGTTAGGGTTAGCGTTAGGGTTCGCATTAAGATTAGGTTTAGGGTTAGGGTAAGGGTAAGCGTTAGGGTTAAGGTTAGGGTTAGGGTAAGGTAAGGGTTAGGTTTAGGGTTAGGGCTAGGGTTAGGTTTAGGGTTAGGGTTACGGTAAGGGTAAGTGTTGGGGTTAGGGTTAGTGTTAGGGTTAGTGTTAAGGTTAGGGTTAGGGTTAGGGTAACTGTAAGGGTTAGGGTTCGGGTTAGTGTTAGGGGTTAGGGTTACGGTTAGGGTTAAGGTCAGTGTAAGGGTTAGGGTTAGGGTTAGAATTAGGGTTAGTGTAAGGGTTAGTGTTAGGTTTAGGGTAAGGGTAAGGTTTAAGGTTATGGTTAGCTTTAGGGTTAGTGTTAGGGTAAGGGTAAGGGTTAGGGTTAGGGTTACGGTTAGGGTTAGGGGTTAGAGTTAGGGTTAGGGTAAGGTTAGGCATAGGGTTAGGTTTCGGGTTAGGGTTAGGGTTAGTGTTAAGGTAAGGGTTACGGAAAGTGTTAGGGTTAGGGTTACAGTTACGGTAAGGGTAAGTGTTAGGGTGAGTGTTATGGTTAGGGTTAGGGTAAGGGTTAGGGTAAGGGTAAGGGTTAGGGTTAGGATTACGGTTAGGGTTAATGAAAGGATAAGGGTTAGTGTTAGGGTTAGGGTAAGGATTAGGGTTATTGTTAGGGTTAGGGTAAGGATTAGGGTTAGGGTTTGGGAAAGGGTAAGGGTTAGGGTTAGGGTTAGGGTTAGGGTAAGGTTTAGGGTTAGGGTTAGTGTAAGGGTTAGGGATAGGGTTAGGGTTAGGGTAAGGATTAGGGTTAGGGTTAGGGTTAGGGTTACGGTAAGGTTTAGGGTTAGAGTTAGCGTTAGGGTTAGGGTTATGTTTAGGGTAAGGATTAGGGTTAGGGTTAGGATTAGGGTAAGGGTTAGGGTTAGGGTTAGGTTTAGTGATAGCATTAAGATTAGGGTTAGGGTTAGGGTAAGGGTAAGGGTTAGTGTTAGGGTTAGGGTTAGGGTAAGGTTAAGGGTAAGGTTTAGGGTTACGGTTAGGTTTAGGGGTTAGAGTTAGGCTTAGGGTTAGGGTTCGGGATAGGGTTAGGTTTCGGGTTAGGGTTAGGGTTAGGGTTAGGGTAAGGGTTAGTGTTAGGGTAAGGGTAAGCGTTGTGCTTAGTGTTAAGGTTAGGTTAAGGTTTAGGGTTAGGGTTAGGGTAAGGATTAGGGTTAGGGTTAGTGTTAGGGTTAGGGTTAGGGTTAGGGTAAGGTTTAGGTTAGGGTTAGGGTAAGGGTTAGTGTTAGGTTTAGGGTAAGGCTAAGGTTTATGGTTAGGGTTAAGATAAGTATAAGGATTAGGGTTAGGGTTAGTTTTAAGGTGAGGGATAGGGTTAGGGTTAGGTTAGGGTTAGGGTATGGTTTAAGGTTAGGCTAAGGGTAAGTGTAAGGTTTAGGGTTAGTGTTAGGGTAAGGATAAGGGTTAGGGTTAGAGTTAGGGTTAGGGTTATGTTTAGATTTAGTGTTAAGGTAAGGGTAAGGGTAAGGGTTAGGGTTAGGCTTAAGGTTATGGTTAGGTTTAGAGTTAGGGTTAGGGTTAGGTTTAGGGTTAGGGTTAGGGTAAGGGTAAGGGTTTGGGTTAGGGTTATGGTTAGGGTTAGGTTTAGGGTTAGGGTTAGGGCAAGGGTAAGGGTTAGGGTTAAGATTAGGGTTAGGGTTAGGGTTACGGTTAGGGTAAAGCTTATGGTTAGGGTTAGCGTTAGGGTTCGCATTAAGATTAGGGTTAGGGTTAGGGTAAGGGTAAGCGTTAGTGTTAAGGTTAGGGTTAGGATAATGGTAAGGGTTAGGTTTAAGGTTAGGGCTAGGGTTAGGTTTAGGGTTAGGGTTACGGTAAGGGTAAGTGTTGGGGTTAGGGTTAGTGTTAGGGTTAGTGTTAAGGTTAGGGTTAGGGTTAGGGTAACTCTAAGGGTTAGGGTTCGGGTTAGTGTTAGGGGTTAGGGTTACGGTTAGGGTTAAGGTCAGTGTAAGGGTTAGGGTTAGGGTTAGAGTTAGGGTTAGGGTAAGGGTTAGGGTTAGGTTTAGTTTAAGGCTAAGGTTTAAGGTTAGGGTTAGGGTTAGGGTTAGGGTTAATGTAAGGGTAAGGGTTAGGGTTAGGGTTAGTGTTAGGGTAAGGTTTAGGGTTAGAGTTAGGGTTAGGGATAGGTTTAGGGTTAGGGTTAGGGTAAGGGTAAGGTTTAGGGTTAAGGTTAGGGTTAGGGTTATGGTTAGGGTAAGGATTAGGGTTAGGGTTAGGGTTAGGGTTAGGGTAAGGGTTAGGGTTAGGGTTAGGTTTAGGGTTAGCATTAAGATTAGGGTTAGATTAGGGTAAGGGTAAGGGTTAGGGTTAGGGTTAGGGTTAGGATAAGGGTAAGGGTAAGGGTTAGGGTTCCGGTTAGGGTTAGGGGTTAGAGTTAGGGTTAGGGTTAGGATTAGGGATAGGATTAGTTTTCGGGTTAGGGTTAGGGTTAGGGTTAGGGTAAGGGTTAGGGTTACGGTAAGGGTAAGGGTTGTGGTTAGTGTTAGGGTTAGGTTAAGGTTTAGGGTTAGGGTTAGGGTAAGGACTAGTGTTAGGGTTAGTGTTAGGGTAAGTGTTAGGGTTAGGGTTAGGGGTAATGTGAGCATTAAGGTTAGGGTTAGGGGTAGGGTTAGGTGTTAGAGTTAGGGTTAGTGTTAGGGTTAGGGTTAGGTTGGTGTTAAGGTTAGGGTTAGGGTTAGGGTAAGTGTAAGTGTTAGGTTTAGTGTAAGGTTTAGGGTTAGGGTTAGGGTTACGGTTACGGTAAGGGTTAGGGTTAGGGTAAGGGTTATGGTTAGGGTTAGGGTTAGGTTTAGGGTTAGGGTTAGGGTAAAGGTAATATTTAGGGTTAGGTTTAGGGTTGGGGTTAAGGTTAGGGTTAGGGTTAGGTTAAGGGTAAGGGTTAGGGTTAGGTTTACGGTTAGGTTTAGGTTAAGGGTTAGGGTTACGGTTAGTTTTAGGGTCAGCGTTAGGGTTAGGGTTAGGGTAAGGGTTAGAGGTAGGGTTAGGGTTAAGTTTAGAGTTAGGGGTTAGGTTTAGGTTTAGGGTTAGGCTAAGGGTAAGTGTTAGAGTTTGGGTTAGGGTTAGGGTAAGGATAAGGGTTAGGGTTAGGATTAGGGTTAGTGTAAGTTTAAGTGTTAGGGTTAGGGTTAGGGTAAGACTAAGGGTAAGGGTTAGGGTTAGGCTTAGGGTTAGGGTTAGATTTAGAGTTAGGGTTAGGGTTAGGGTTAGGTTTAGGGTTAGGGTTAGGGTAAGGGTAAGGTTTTGGGTTAGGTTAGGGTTAGGGTTAGGGTTAGGCTTAGAGTTAGCGTTAGATTAAGGGTAAGGGTTTGGGTTAGGGTAGGGTTAGGGTCATGTTTAGGGTTAGGGTTAGGGTAAGGGTAAGGGTTAGGGTTAAGTTAGGGCTAGGGTTAGGGTTAGGATTAGAGTACGGGTAAGGGTTCAGTTTAGGTTTAGGTTCAGAGTTAGGTTTAGGGTTAGGGTTAGGGTTAGGTTTAGTGTTAAGGTTAGGGGTAGGGTTAGGGTAAGTGTAAGGGTTAGGGGTAGGGTTAGGGTTAGGATTTAGCGTTAGGTTCAGGGTTATTGTAATGGTAAGGGTAAGGTTTAGGGTTAGGGTTAGGGTTAGTGTTAGGGTTAAGGTAAGTGTAAGGGTTAGGGTTAAGTTTAGGGTTAGAGTTAGGGTTAGGTTTAGGGTAAGGGCAAGTTTTAAGGTTAGGGTTAGGGTTAGGGTTAGGGTTAGGGGTTAGAGTTAGGGTTAGGGTTGGCGTTAGGGATAGGGTTAGGTTTCATGTTAGGGGGAGGGTTAGGGTTAGGGTAAGGGGTAGGGTTAGGGTAAGAGTAAGGGTTGTGGTTAGTGTTAGGGTTAGGGTAAGGTTTAGGGTAAGGGTTAGGGTTAGGGCAAGGATTAGGGTTAGTGTTAGGGTTAGGGTTAGGGTTAGGGTGAGCATTAAGGTTAGGGTTAGGGTTAGGGTTAGGGGTTACAGTTAGGGTTAGTGTTAGGGTTAGGGTTAGGGTTAAGCTTAGGGTTAAGGTTAGGGTTATGGTTAATGTAAGGATAAGTTTTAGGGTTAGGGTAAGGGTAAGGGTAAGTGTTAGGGTTACGGTTTGGGGTTTGGTTTAGGGTTAGGGTTAGGGTTAGAGTTAGGGTTAAGGTGAGGGTTAGGGTTAGGGTTAGGTTTAGGGTAAGGGTTAGGGTTAGTGTTAGGGTTTGGGTTAGGGTAAGGGGTAGTTTAGAGTTAGGGTAAGGGTTAGGGCTAGGTTTAGGGTAAGGATAAGGTTTAGAGTTAGGGTTAGGGTTAGGGTTAGGGTAAGGGTAAGGTCTAGGGTTAGGTTTAGGGTTAGAGTTAAGGTAAGGGTAAGGGTTAGGGTTAGGGTTAGTTTAGGGTTAGGGTAAGTGTTAGGTTTACGGTTAGGGTTAGGGTTAAGGTGAGGGTTAGTGTTAGGGTTAGGGTTAGGGTTAGGGTAAGGTTAAGTGTTAGGGTAAGGATAAGGGTTAGGGTTAGGGTTAGGTTTAGGGTTAGGTTTAGGGTTAAGGTTAGGGTAAGGTTAAGTGTTAAGGTTAGGTTTAGGGTAAGGGTTAGGGTTAGGCTTAGGGTTAGGGTTAGGTTTAGAGTTAGGGTTAGGGTTAGGGTTAGGGTTAGGGTTAGGGTTAGTGTTAGTGTTAGGGTTAGGGTCAGGGTAAGGGTTTTGGTTAGGGTTAGGGTTAGGGTCATGTTTAGGGTTAGGGTTAGGGGAAGGGTAAGGGTTAAGGTTAAGGTTAGGGATAGGGTTAGGGTTAGTATTAGAGTAGGGGTAAGGATTAGGGTTAGGTTTAGGTTCAGAGTTAGGGTTAGGGTTAGGGTTAGGGTTAGTGTTAAGGTTAGGGTTAGTGTTAGGGTAGTGTAAGGGTTAGGGTTAGGGTTAGGGTTTAGGGTTAGTTCAGGGTTATTTTTATGGTTTGGGTAAGGTTTAGGGTTAGGATTAGGGTTAGGGTTAGGGTTAAGGTAAGTGTAAGGTTTAGGGTTAAGGTTAGGGTTAGAGTTAGAGTTAGGGTTAGGTTTAGGGTAAGGGTAAGTTTTAAGGTTAGGGATAGGGTTAGAGTTAGGATTAGGGTAAGGGTTAAGGTTAGGGTTAGGGTTACGTTTAGGGTTAGTGGTTAGAGTTAGGGTTAGGGTTAGGGATAGGGTTAGGTTTCGGGTTAGGTGTAGGGTTAGGTTTAGGGTAAGGGTTAGGTTTAGGGTAAGGGTAAGGGTTGTGGTTAGTGTTAGGCTTAGGGTAAGTGTTAGAGTTAGGGTTAGGTTTAGGTTAAGGATTAGGGTTAGGGTTAGTGTTAGGGTTAGGGTTAGGGTTTAGGTGAGTATTAAGGTTAGGGTTAGGGTTAGGGTTAGGGGTTAGAATTAGGGTTAGTGTTAGGGTTAGGCTTGGGGTTAAGGTTAGGGTAAGGGTAAGTTTTAGGGTTAGGGTAAGGGTAAGGGTTCGGGTTAGAGTTACGGTTAGGGTAAGGGTAGGGTTAGGGTTGGGTTAGGGTAAGGATTAGGGTAAGGGTTAGTGTTAGGGTAAGTGTTAGTGTTAGGGTTAGGGTTAGGGTTAGCATTAAGGTTATGGTTAGGGGTAGGGTCAGGGTAAGGGTTAGGGATAGGGTTTGGGTTAGGTGTTAGATTTAGGGTTAGGGTTAGGGTTAGGTTTAGGGTTAGGGTTAGGGTTAGGGTTAAGGTAAGGGTTAGGTTTGGGGTTAGGTTTAGGGTTAGGGTTAGGGTTAGAGTTAGGTTTAAGGTGAGGGTTAGGGTTAGGGTTAGGTTTAGGGTAAGGGTTAGGGTTAGGGTTAAGGTTAGGGTAAGGGTTAGGATAGGGTTAGGGTAAGGGTTAGGGGTAGGTTTAGGGTAAGGATAATTTTTAGAGTTTGGGGTAGGGTTAGGGTTAGGGTAAGGGGAAGGTCTAGAGTTAGGTTTAGGGTTAGAGTTAAGGTAAGGGTAAGGGTTAGTGTTAGGGTTAGTTTAGGATTAGGATTAGGGTTAGGGTTAAGGTGAGGGTTAGGGTTAGGTTAGGGTTAGAGTAAGGGTTAGGTTTAGGTTTAGGGTAAGGGTAAGTGTTAGGATTAGCTTTAGGGTTAGGGGTTAGGGTTAGGTTTAGGTATAGGGTTATGGTTAGGTTTGGGGTTAGGGTTAGGGTTAGGGTTAATGTTAGGGTTAGGGTTATGATTAGGGTAGGGGTAAGGGTTAGGGTTATGTTTAGGGTTAGGGTTAGGGTAAGGGTAAGTGTTAGGGTTAGTGTTAGGGTTAGGTTTGTGTTTGGGGTAAGGGTAAGGGTTAGGGTTAGGGTTAGGGTTCGTTTTAGGGTTAGGGTTAGTGTTAAGGTTAGGGTAATGGTAAAGGGTAGGGTTAAGTTTAGGGTTAGGGTTAGGGTTAGTATTAGGGTTCGGGTAAGGGTTAGGGTTAGGGTAAGGGTTATGGTTAGGGTTAGGGTTAGGTTTAGGGTTGGGGTTAAGGTTAGGGTTATGGTTAGGGTAAGGGTAAGTGTTAGGGTTAGGGTTAGGGGTAGGGTTAGTGGTTAGGGTTAGGGTTAGGGTTAGGGTTAGGGTAAGGGTTAGTGTTAGGGTTAGGGTAAGGGTTAGGGTTAGGGTTAGGGTAAGGGTTAGGTTTAGAGTAAGGATAAGGTATAAGGTTAGGGTTAGGGTTAGGGTTAGTGTTAGGGTAAGGGTAAGGGTTAGGGTTAGGTTTACGGTTAGGGTTAGGGGTTAGAGTTAGGTTTAGGGTTAGGGTTAGGGATAGGGTTAGGTTTCGGGTTAGGGTTAGGGTAAGGGTAAGTGTTGTGGTTAGTGTTAGAGTTAGGGTAAGAGTTGGGGTTAATGTTAGGGTTAGGTTAATGATTAGGTTTAGGGTTAGTGTTAGGGTAAGTGTTAGGGTTAGGGTTAGGGTGAGCATCAAGTTTAGGGTTAGGGCTAGGGTTAGGGGTTAGAGTTAGGGTTGGTGTTAGGGTTAGGGTTAGGGTTAGACTTTGGGTTAAGGTTAGCGTTAGGGTTAGGGTAAGGTTAAGTGTTAGGGTTAGGGTAAGGGTAAGGGTTAGGGTTAGGTTAGGGTAATGGTTAGGTTTAGGGTAAGGGTTAGAGTTAGGGTTAAGTTTAGGGTTAGTTTTATGGTTAGGGTTAGGGTAAGGTTAAGGGTTAGTGTTAGGTTTATGTTTGGGGTTAAGATTAGGGTTAGGATAAGGGTAAGGGTAACTGTTAGGGTTAGGGTTAAGGTTAGGGTAAAGTTTAGGGTTAGGGTAACGGTTAGGTTGAGCGTTAGGATTAGGGTTAGTGTTAGGGGATAGCGTTAGGGTTAGTGTTAGGGTAAAGGTTAGGGTTAGCATAAGGGTTAGGGTGAGGGTTTGGGTTAGGTTAAGGGTAATGGTTAGAGTTAGGGTTAGGGTTATGGTTAGGGTCAGGGGTTAGGGTTAGGGTTCGGGTTCGGGTTAGGGTAATGGTGAGTGTTAGTGTTAGGGTTTGGGTTAGGGTAAGGGTAAGGGTAAGGGTTAGGGGTAGTGTTAGTTTTAGGGTTAGGGTTAGGGTTAATGTTAGTGTAAGGGTAAGTGTTAGGGTTAGTGTTAGGGTTAGTGTTAGAGTTAGGGTTAGGATAAGGGTAAGGGTTAGGTTTGGGTTAGGGTTAGGGGTAAGGGTTAGGGTTAGGTTTAGGCTTGCGGTTGAGGTTAGGGTTAGGGTTAGGGTAAGGGTAAGGGTTCGGATTAGGGTTAGGGTTAGGGTGAAATTTAGGGTTAGGGTTAGGGTAAGTTTTAGGGTTTGGGTTAGGTTTGGGTAAGGATTAGGGTTAGGGTTAGGGTTAGGTTAGGGTAAGGTTTAGGGTTAGAGTTAGGGTTAGGTTTAGTATTAAGGTTAGGGTTAGTTTAGGGGTTAGAGTTAGGATTAGGGTTAGCATTAAGGTTAGGATTAGTCTTAGGGTTAGGGGTTGGAGTTAGGGTTAGTGTTAGGTTTAGGGTTAGGTTTACGCTTGCAGTTAAGTTTAGGGTTAGGGTTAGTGTAAGGGTAAGTGTTAGGGTTAGTGTAAGGGTAAGGGTTAGGGTTAGGGTTAGGGTTAGGGTAAGTTTTATGGTTAGGGTTAGGGTTAGGGTAAGGATTATGGTTAGGGTTACTGTTAGGGTAATTTTTAGGGTTAGGGTTAGCGTTAAGGTTAGGGTTAGGGTTAGGGTAAGGGTTAGGATTAGGGTTAGGGTTAGGGGTTAGAGTTAGGGGTAGGGTTCGGGTAAGGGTTAGGTTTAGGTTTAGGGTTAGGCTTAGCGTTAGTGTAAGGGTAAGTGTTAGGTTTAGGGTTAGGGTAAGGGTTAGGGTAAGGACAAGGGTAAGGGTTAGGGTTAGGGTTAGGGTTAGTGAAAGAGTAAGGGTTAGGTTTAGGGTTAGGTTAAGGATTAGGGTTAGGGTTAGCGTTAGGGTAAGGATTAGGGTTAGGGTTAGGGAAAGGGTAAGGTTTAGGGTTAGGGTTAGTGTAATGATGGTTAGGGTTAGGGTTAGGGTAAGGGTTAGGGTTAGGGTTAGGATTAGCATTAAGGTTAGGGTTAGGGTTAGGGTAACGGTAAGGGTTAGGGTTAGTGTTAGCGTTAGGGGTTAGGGTTAGGATTAGGGTTCGGGTTAGGGTAAGGGTAAGGTTTAGGTTTAGTGTTAGGGTTAGGGTTAGTATTAGGGTAAGGGTAAGGGTTAGGGTTTTGGTTAGGGTTAGATTTAGGGTTAGCGTTAGGGTAAGGGTAAAAGTTATGGTTAGTGTTAGGGTTAGGGTTAGGGTTATGGTTAGGGTTATGTTTAGGGTAGGGGTAAGGGTTAAGTTTAGGTTTAGGATTAGAGTTAGGGTTAAGGTTAGGGTTAGGGTAAGGGTTAGGGTAAGGGTAAGGGTTAGGATGAGGTGTATGTTTAGGGTTAGATTTGGGTAAGGTTTATGGTTAGGGTTAGGGTTAGGGTAAGGATTAGGGTTAAGGTTAGGGTAAGGGTAAGGATTCGGGTTAGGGTTAGGGAAAGGGTAAGGTTTAGGTTTAGGGTTAGGGAAAGAATTAGGGTTAGGTTTAGGTGAGGGTTAGGGTTAGGGTTTGGGGTAGGGTTAGCATTAGGGTTAGGGTTAAGGTTTGGGCAAGGGTAAGAGTTAGGGTTAGGGCTAGTGTTAGAATAAGGGTAATGGTAAGGGTAAGGGTAAGGTTTAGGGTTAGGGTTAGGGTTAGGTTTAGGGTTGGGGTTACGGTAAGGTTAAGACTTAGGGTTAGGGTTAGTGTTAGGGTTAGGGTTAAGGTTAGGGTTATGGTTAGGGTAAGGGTAAGGGTTAGGGTTAAGGTTAGGGGTTAGGGTTAGGGTTAGGATTCGGGTAAGGGTAAGGTTTAAGGTTAGGGTTAAGGTTAGGGTTAAGGTAAGGGTAAGGGTTTGGGTTAGGGTAAGGGTTAGGGTTAGGTTTAGGGTAAGGGTAAGGGTAAGGGTTAGGGTTAGGGTTAGGGTTAGTGTAAGGGTTAGGGTTAGGGTTAGTGTTAGTGTTAGGTTTAGGGTTAGTGTTAGTGTAAGGGTAAATGTTAGGGTTAGGGTTAGGGTTTGGTTTAGGTTTAGGTTTAGGGTTAGGGTAAGGGTAGGGTTACAGTTAACGTTAGGGTTAGGGTAAGGGTTAGGGTGAGGGTTAGGGAAAGGGTAAGGGTTACGGTTAGGGTTAGGGTTAGGTTTATGGTTAGGGTTAGGGTAACGGTAAGGTTTAGGGTTAGGGTTAGGCTTGGGGTTAAGGTTAGGGTTAGGGTTAGGGTAAGGGTAAAGGTTAGGTTCAGGGTTAGGTAAAGGGTTATGGTTAGGCTTATGGGTTAGAGATAGGGTTAGCGTTAGGGTTAGGGTTACGGTAAGGTTTAGGGTTAGGGTAAGGGTAAGGGTTATGGTTAGGGTTAGGTTAGGGTAAGGGTTAGGTTTAGGGTTAGTGTTAGGGTAAAGATTAGGGTTAGGGTTAGTGTTAGTGTAAGGTTTAGGGTTAAGGTTAGGGTTAGGGTTAGCATTAAGGTTAGGGTTAGGGTTAGGGTTAGGGTTAGGGTAAGGGTAAGGGTTAGGATTATGATTAGGGTTAGAATTAGGGGTTATAGTTAGGGTTAGGGCTATCGTTAGTGCTAGGGTTAGGTTTAGGGTTAGGGTCAGGTTTAGGGTTAAGGTAAGGGTAAGTGTTAGGGTTAGGGTGAGCGTTAGGTTTAGGATAAGGGTAAGGGTTAGGGTTAGGTTAGGTTAAGGGTTAGGGTTAGGGTTAGGGTAAGGTTAGGCTTAGGGTCACTTTTAGGGTTCGGGTAAAGGTAAGTGTTATGGTTAGTGTTAGGCGTAGGGTTAGGGTTAGGGTAAGTGTTAGGGTTAGGGTTAGGGTTAAGGTTAGGTTTAGGGTTAGGGTTACGGTTAGGGTTAGGGTTTAGGGTTAGGTTTAGTGTTAGGGTTAGGGTAAGGGGTAGGGTTAGGGTTAGGTTAGGGTAAGGGTTAGGTTTAGGGTAAGGGTTAGAGTTAGGGTTAAGGTTAGGGTTAGTTTTATGGTTAGGGTTAGGGTAAGGGTAAGGGTTAGTGTTAGGTTTATGTTTGGGGTTAAGATTAGGGTTAGGGTTAGGATAAGGGTAAGGGTAACTGTTAGGGTTAGGGTTAAGGTTAGGGTAAAGTTTAGGGTTAGGGTAACGGTTAGGGTGAGCGTTAGGATTATGGTTAGGGTTAGGGGATAGCGTTAGGGTTAGGGTTAGGGTAAAGGTTAGGGTTAGCATAAGGGTTAGGGTGAGGGTTAGAGTTAGGGTTAGGGTTAGGGTTAGGGTTAGGGTTAGGGTTAGGTTTAGGGTTGGGGTTACAGTAAGGTTAAGACTTAGGGTTAGAGTTCGGGTTAGGTTTAGGGTTAGGGTTAGGGTAAAGGTGAGGGTAAGGGTACACGTTAGGGTTAATGTTAGGTTTAGGGTTAGGGTTAGCATTAGGGTTAGGGTTAGGGTAACGGTTAGAGTTAGGGTTAGGGTTAGGTTTAGGGTTAGGTTTGGGGTTAGGGTAAGGGTAAGTGTTAGGGCAGGGTTAAGGTTAGGGTTAGGATAAGGGTAAGGGAAGGGTAAGGGTTAGGGTTAGGGTTAGGGTTAGGGTTCGGTTTAGTGTTAGGGGTTAGGGTTAGGGTTAGGGTTAGGATCATGGTAAGTGTAAGGTTTAGGGTTAGGGTTAGTGTTAGTGTTAGGGTTAAGGTAAGTGTAAGGGTTAGGGTTAGGTTAGGGTAAGGGTAAGGTTTAGGGTTAGGGTTAGGGTTAGGGTAAGGGTTAGGGTTAGGGTTAGGGTTAGGGTTAGTGTTAGGTTTAGGGTTAGGGTTAGGGGAAGGGTAAGGGTTAGGGTTTGGGTTAGGGTTAGGTTTGGGGTTAAGGTTAGGGTTAGGGTAAGGGTTAGGGTTAGGGTTAGGGTTAGGGTTATTGTAAGGGATAGGGTTAGAGTAAGGGTTAGGGTTAGGGTTAGGTTTACGGTTAGGGTTAAGGGATGGGTAAGGGTTAGGGTTAGGTTTAGGCTTGGGGTTAAGGTTAGGGTTAGTGTTAGGGTAAGTGTAAGTGTTAGGGTTAGAGTTAGGCTTAGGGGTTAGGTTTGGGTTTAGGCTTAGGCTTAGGGTAAGGATTAGGGATAGGGTTAGGGTAAGAGTAAGGTTTAGGGTTAGGGTTAGGGTTACGGTAAGGGTAAGGTTTAGGGTTAGGGTTAGGGTTTGATTCGGGTTAGGGTTAGGGTAAGGATAAGATTTAGGGTTAGGGTTAGGGTTAGGGTAAGGGTAAGTGTTAGGGTTAGGGTTAGGTTTAGTGTTAGGTTTAGGGTTAGGGTCATTTTTATGGTTAGGGTTAGGGTAAGGGTAATGGTTAGAGTTAGGGTTAGGGTTAGAGTTAGGTTTAAGTTTAGGGTAATGGTTATGGTTAGGGTTAGGGATAGTGTTAGGGGTTAGGGTTAGGATTAGGGTTAGAGTTAGGGTAAGGGTAAGGTTTAGTGTTAGGTTTAGGGTTAGGGGTTAGGGTTAGTGTTAGGGTTAGGGTAAGGGTAAGTGTAAGGGTTAAGATTAGGGTTAGGGTTAGGGTTAGGGTATGGGTTAGGTTTAAGTTAAGGGTTAGGGTTAGGGTTAGGTTTATGATTAGGGTTCTGGTAAGGGTAACGGTTAGGGTTAGGTTCAGGGTTGGGGTTAAGGTTAGGGTTAGGGTTAGGTTAAGTGTAATCATTAGGGTCATTGTTAGGGTAAGGGTAAGGGTTAGGGTTAGGGTTAGAGTTAAGTTAAGGCTAAGGGTTAGGGTTAGGGTTACGGTTAGTGTTAGGGGTTAGGGTTAGGGTTAGGGTAAGCGTTAGGGTTAGGGTTAGGTAAGGGTAAGTGTTAGGGTTAGGGTTATGATTATGGTTAGGTTTGGGATTAAGGTTAGTGTTAGGGTTAGGTTTAGGATAAGGGTTAGGGTATGGGTAAGGGTTAGGGTTAGGATTAGGCTTAGGGTTAGGGTTCAGGTAAGGGTTCGGGTAAGGGTTAGGGTTAGGGTTAGGGTTAGGGTAAGGGTTATGGTTAAGGTTAGGGTTAGGTAAGGGTAAGTGTTAGGGTTAGAGTTATGGTTACAGTTAGGGTAAGTGTAAGGGTTAGGATTACGGTTAGGATTAGGTTTAGGTTTGGGGTTAGGGTTATTGTTAGGTTTAGGGTTATGGTTAGGGTAAGGGTAATAGTTAGGGTTAGGGTTAGGGTTAGGTTTAGATTATGTTAAGGGTTTGGGTTTGGTTTAGGGATAGGGTTAGGGGTTAGGTTTAGGGTTAAGTTCAGGTTTAGAGTTAGGTTAAGTGTAAGGTTAGGGTTAGGGTTAGGGTTAGGGTTAGGGTAAGGTTAGGATTAGGGTCAGGTTTAGGGTTCGGGTATGGGTAAGTATTAGGGTTAGGGTTAGGCATAGGGTTAGGGTTAAGGTTAAGGGTTAGGGTTAGGGTTAGGGTTAGGGTTAGGGTTAGGGTTAAGGTACGGGTAAGGTTTTGGGTTAGAGTTAGGGATAGGGTTAGGCGTTAGGGTTACGGTTAGGGTTAGGGTAAGGGTAAGGTTTAGGGTTAGGTTACCTTTAGGTTTGGTGTTATGGTTAGGGTAACGGTAAGGGTTAGGTTTAGGGTTAGGGTTACTTTTAGGGTTAGGGTTAGGGTTATGGTAAGGGTAAGGGCTAGGGTTAAGTTTAGGGTTAGGGTTAGGGTTAGGGTTAGGCTAAGGGTTAGGGTTAGGGTTAGGTTTAGGGTAAGCATTAAGGATAGGGTTAGGGTTAGTGTAAGTGTAAGGGTTAGGGTTAAGGTTAGGGGTTAGGGTTAGGGTTAGGATTAGGGTAATGGTAAGGGTTAGGGTTAGGGTTGGGTTAGCATAAAAGTTACGTTTACGGTTAGGGTTAGGGGTTAGATTTAGGGTTAGGGTTAGGGTTTGTGTTAGGTTTAGGTTTGGGGTTAAGTTTAGGGTTAGGGTTAGTGTAAGGTTAAGGGTTAGGGTTAGGGTTAGTGTTTGGGTTAGCATTAAGGTTAGGGTTAGGGTTAGGTTTAGGGTTAGGATTAGTGTTAGGGTAAGGGTAAGTGTTAGGGTTAGGGTTAGGGTTAGGATAGGGGTAAGGGTTAAGATTAGGTTTAGGTTTAGGTTTAGGGTTAGGGTTAGGGTTAGAGTTAGGGTTAGAGTAAGGTTAGGGTTAGGGTCAGGGTTAGGGTTAGGGTAAGGGTAAGTTTTACGTTTAGGTTTAGGCTTAGGGTTAGGGTTAAGGTTAGGGTTAGGGTAAGGGTAAGTGTTAGGGTTAGGGTTAGGGTAAGGGTAAGGGTTAGGGTTAGGTTTAGGGTTAGGGTTTAGGGTTAGGGTTAGAGTAAGGGTTAGGGTTAGCGTTAGGGTTTGGTTTAGGGTTAGGGTTAGGGTAAGGGTAAGAGCAAGATTTAGAGTTAGGGTTAGGGTTAGGTTTAGGGAAAGGGTAAGGGTTTGGGTTAGGGTTAGTGTTAGGGGTAGGGTAAGGATTAGGGTTAGGGTTAGCATAAGGGTTAGGGTTAGCGTTAGTGTTAGCATTAAGGTTAGGTTTTAGGTTAGGGTAAGGGAAAGGGTTAGGGTTAGGTTAAGGGTTAGGGTAAGGGTTAGGGTTAGTGTTAGGGTTAGGGTTAATGTTAGGGTTTGGGTTAGGGTAAGGGTAAGGGTTAGGGTTAGGGGTAGGGGTTACGGTTAGGGTTAGGGTTAGGGTAAGGGTAAGGTTTAGGATTAGGGTTAGTGTTAGAGTTAGGGTTAGTGTTACGGTTGAGGTAAGTGTAAGGGTTAGGATTAGGGTTAGGGTTAGGGTAAGGTTTAGGGTTAGGGTGAGGATTAGGGTAAGGGTAAGGGTTAGGGTTAAGGTTCAGGTTAGGGTTAGGGTAAGGTTTAGGGTAAGGTTTAGGGTTAGGGTAAGGGTTAGTGTTAGGGTTAGGGTTAGGTTTAGGGTTAGGGTCAAGGTTTGGGTTGGGGTTAGGGTTAGGGTAAGGGTTAGGTTTGGGGTTAGGTTTAGGGTTAGGGTTAGGGTTAGGGTTAGGGTTCTGGTTAGGTTTAGGCTTAGGGTTAGGGAAAGGGAAAGGTTTAGGTTTAGGTTTAGGGTTAGGTTTAGGGTTATGGTTAGTGTTAGTTTTAGCGTTAGGGTTAGGGGAAGGATAAGGGTTAGCATTAGGGTTAGGGGTAGGTTTAATGTTAGGGTTAGGGTTTGGGTTAGGGTTAGCATTAGGGTTAGGGTTAGGGTTAGGGTAAGGGTAAGAGTTAGGGTTAGGATTAGGGTTAGGGTAAGGGTAAGTGTTAGGGTTAGTGTTAAGGTTAGGTTTAGGATATGGGTAAGGGTAAACTTAAGGGTTAGTCTGAGTGTTAGGTTTAGGTTTAGAATTAGGGTTAGTGTTAGCTTTAGGCTTAGGGTTAGGGAAAGGGAAAGGGTTAGGTTTAGGTTTAGGGTTAGGTTTAGGGTTAGGGTTAGGGCTAGGTTTAGAGTTAGGGTTACGGTTAGGTTTAGGATAAGTTTTAGGTTAAGGGAAAGGATTAGGGTTAGGGTTAGGGTTAGGGTAAGTGTTAGTGTAAGGGGAAGGGTTGGGGTGAGGGTTAGGGTTAGGGTGAGCGATAGGGTAATGGTTATGGTTAGGGTTAGGGTTAGGTTAAGGATTAGGGTTAGGGTTAGGGTAAGGGTAAGGATTCCGGTTAGGGTTAGGGAAAGGGTAAGGGTTAGGGTTAGGGTTAGGGTTAGGGAAAGGATTAGGGTTAGGGTTAGGGTTAGGGTAAGGGTTAGGTTTGGGTTAGGGTTAGCATTAGGGTTAGGGTTAGGGTTAGGGTTAGGGTTAGGGTAAGGGTAAGGGTTAGGGTTAGGTTTAGTGTTAGGGTAAGGGTAAGGGTTAGGGTTAGGGTTAGGGTTGGGTTAGGTTTAGGGTTAGGTTTAGGGTTAGGGTTAGGGTTAGGGGTTAGGGTTAGGGTTAGGTTTAGGGTTAGGGTTAGGGTTAGGGTAAGGGTAGGGTTAGGGTACGGTTAGGGTTAGGGATAGTGTTAGGGTAAGGGTAAGGGTTAGGGTTAGGGTTAGGGTTAGGGTTAGGTTTAGGGTAGGCGTTAGGTTAAGCTTAAGTCTTAGGGTTAGGGTTAGTGTTAGGGTTAGGGTTAAGGTTAGGGTTAGGGTTAGGGTAAAGGTAAGGGTTAGGGTTAGAGTTAGGGTTAGGGTTAGGGGTTAGGTTTAGGGTTAGGGTTAGGATTCGGGTAAGGGTAAGGTTTAGGGGTAGGGTTAGGGTTAGGGTTCAGGTAAGGGCAAGGGTTAGGGTTAGGGTAAGGTTTAGGGTTAGGTTTAGGGTAAGGGTAAGGTTTAGGGTTAGGGTTAGGGTAAGGGTTAGGTTTAGGTTTAGCTTTAGGGTTAGGGTTAGTGTTAGTTTTAGGGTTAGGGTTAGGGTAAGGGTAAGGGTTAGCGTTAGGGTTAGGGGTAGGTTTAATGTTAGGGTTAGGGTTTGGGTTAGGGTCCGCATTAGGGTTAGGGTTAAGATTAGGGTAAGGGTAAGGGTTAGGGTTAGGGTTACTGTTAGGGTAAGGTTAAGGGTTAGGGTTAGGGTTAGGTTTAGAGTTAGGTTAAGGTTAGGTTTAGGGTTAGGGGTTAGGGTTAGGGTTAGGGTTGGGGTAGGGTTAGGGTTAGGGTTAGGGTTAGGGTTAGGGTTAGGTTTAGGGTTAGGGTTAGGGTTAGGGTTAGGGTAAGGGTAGGGTTACGGTTAAGGTTAGGGTTAGGGTTAGGGTTACGGTAAGGGTTAGGGTTAGGGTAAGGGTTAGGGTTAGGGTTAGGTTTATGGTTAGGGTTAGGGTAAGGGTAAGGGTTAGGGTTAGGTTTAGGTTTGGGGTTAAGTTTAGGCTTAGGGGAGGGTAAGTGTAAAGGTTAGGGTTAGGGTTAGGGAAAGGGTTATGTTTAGGCTTACGGGTTAGAGATAGGGTTAGGGTTAGGGTTAAGGTTACAGTAAGGGTTAGGGTTATGGTAAGGGTAAGGGTTATGGTTAGGGTCAGGGTTAGGGTTAGGGTTAGGGTTAGGGTTAGGGTTAGGATAAGAGAAAGGGTTAGGGTTAGGTTAGGTTAAGGGTTAGGGTTAGGGTTAGGGTAAGGTTAGGGTAAGGGTAAGGTTTAGGGTTCGGGTAAGGGTAAGTGTTAGGGTTAGGGTTAGGGTTAGGCTTAGGGTTAGGGTTAGGGTTAGGCTTAGGGTTAGGGTTAGGGTTAGGGTTATGGTAAGTGTTAGGGTTAGGGTTAGGGTTAAGGTTAGGGTTAGGGTTAGGGTTAGGGTTAGGGGTTAGGGTTAGGTTTAGTGTTAGGGTTAGGGTAAGGGTTAGGGTTAGGGTTAGGTTAGGGTAAGGGTTAGAGTTAGGGTTGAGGTTAGGGTTAGTTTTATGGTTAGGGTTAGGGTAAGGTTAAGGGTTAGTGTTAGGTTTAGGTTTGGGGTTAAGATTAGGGTTAGGGTTAGGATAAGGGTATGGGTAACTGTTAGGGCTAGGGTTAGGGTTAGGGTAAATTTTAGGTTAGGGTAACGGTTAGGGTGAGCGTTAGCATTGGGGTTAGGGTTAGGGGTTAGTGTTAGGGTTAGGGTTAGGGTAAAGTTTAGGGTTAGAGTAAGGGTTAATGTGAGGGTTCGAGTTAGGGTTAGGTTAAGGGTAAGTGTTAGGGTTAGGGTTAGGGTTAGGGTAAGGGTAAGGGTAAGTGTGAGGGTTAGGGGTAGCATTAGCTTTAGTTTTAGGGTTAGGGTTAGGGTTAGGGTAAGGGTAAGTGTTAGGGTTAGTGTTAGAGTTAGGGTTAGGATAAGGGTAAGGGTTAGGGTTGGGTTAGGTTTAGGGGTAAGGGTTAGGGTTAGGGTTATTTTTAGGGTTAGGGTTAGGGTAAGGGTAATGGTTAGGGTTCGGTTTAGGTTTAAGGTTAGGGTAAGGGTTAGGTTTAGGGTTAGGGATAGTGTTAGGGGTAGGGTTAGGGTTAGGGATAGGTTTAGAGTTAGGGTAAGCGTAAGGTGTAGGGTTAGGGTTAGGGTTAGGGTTAGGGGTTAGGGTTAGGGTTAGGGTTAGGGTTAAGGTAAGAGTAAGGGTTAGGGTTAGGGATAGGGTTCAGGTTAGGGTAAAGTTAGGGATAGGTTTAGGGTAAGGGTAAGGTTTAGCGTTAGGTTAGGGTTAGGTTTGGTGTTAGGGTTAGGGTAAGGGTTAGGGTTAGTGTTAGGGTTAGTTTAGGGTTAGTGTTAGGGTTAGGGTTAGGGTAAGGGTAAGGGTTAGGGTTAAGGTTAGGGTTAGGATTAGGGTTAGGGTATGGGTTAGGGTTAGGGCAAGGGTTAGGGTTAGGGTTAGGTTTATGATTAGGGTTAAGGTAAGGGTAAGGGGTTAGGGTTAGGTTTATGGTTGGGGTAAGGTTAGGGTTAGGGTTAGGTTAAGTGTAACCATTAGGTTCAGGGTAAGGTTTAGGGTAAGGGTTAGGGTTAGGGTCATGGTGAGTGTTACGTTTACGGGTAGGATTAGCGGTTAGGGTTACGGTTAGCTAAAGGTAAGTTTTAGGGTTAGGGTTAGGGTTAGGTTTATGATAAGGGTTAGGGTTAGGTTGAGGGTTAGGGTTAAGGTTAGAGTTAGGGTTAGCGTTAGGCTAAGGGTTAAGGTAAGGGTAAGTGTTAGGGTTAAGATTAGGGTTAGGGTAAGGGTTGGGGTCAGGGTTAGGGTAAGGTTTGGGTTAGGGTTAGGGTTAGGGTAAGGGTTATGGTTAGGGTTAGGCTTAGGTAAGGGTAAGTGTTAGGGTTAGGGTTATGGTTAGGGTTAGGGTAAGTGTAAGGGTTAGGGTTAGGTTTAGGGTAAGGGTTAGGGTTAGGATTAGGGTTAGGGGATGGATTCGGGTTAGGGTTAGGGTTAGGGTTACGGTTAGGGTTAGGGGTTGGATTTAGGTTTAGGGTTAGGGATATGGTTAGGTTTAGGTTTAGGGTTAGGGTTAGGGTTTGGGTAAGGTTTAGGGTTAGGGTAAGGGTAAGAGTTATTGTTAGGGTTAGGGTTAGGGTAAGGGTTAGGTTTAGGGTTAGGGTTAGGGTAAGGATTAGGGTTAGGGTTATAGTTAGTGTTAGGGTAAGGGTTAGGGTTAGGGTTAGGTTTTGGCTTGGGGTTAAGGTTAGGGTTAGGGTTAGGGTAAGGTTAAGGGTTATGGTTAGGGTAAGGTAAGGGTTAGGGTTAGGGTTAGGGTTAGGGAAAGGGTTAGGTTTATGGTTACGTTTAGGGTAAGGATTAGGGTTAGGGTTAGTGTTAATGTAAGAGTTAGGGTTAGGGTGAGGTTTAGGGTTAGGGTTAGGTTTGGGGTTAGGGTTCGGTTTAGTTTTAGGGTTAGGGTTGGGGTTAAGATTGGGGTAAGGGTAAGCGTTAGTGTTAATGTTAGGTTTAGGGTTAGGGTTAGCATTAGGATTAGGGTTAGGGTAACGGTTAGGGTTAGGGTTAGGTTTAGGGTTAGGGTTAGGGTAAGAGTAAGGGTTAGGGTTAGGTTTAGGGTTGGGGTTAAGGTTAGGGTTAGGCTATGGTAAGGGTAAGGGTTAGGGTTAGGGTTAGGTTTAGCGTGAAGTTTAGGGTTAATTTAGGGTTAGGGTGAGCGTTAGTGTTAGGGTTAGGGTAAGGGTAAGGGTTAGGGTTTGGTTTAGGATTAGGTTTAGGGTTAGGGGTTAGGGTTAGGGTTAGGGTTAGGGTACGGGTAAGTGTTAGGGTTAGGGTTAGTGTTAGGGTAAGTGTAAGGTTTAGGGTTAGGGTTAGGTTTAGATTTAGGGTTAGGGTTAGGTTTAGGTTTAGGGTTAGGGTTAGGGTTAAGTTTAGGGTTAGGTTTAGGGTTAGGGTTAGGGTTAGGGTTAGGGTAAGGGTTAGGGTTAGGTTTAGGGTTAGGGTTAGGTTTGGGGTTAGGGATAGGGTAAGGGTAAGGGTTAGGGTTAGGTTTAGGGTTGGTGTTATGGTTAGGGTTAGGGTTAGGGTAAGGTTAAGGGTTAGGGTTAGGGTTACGGTTAGAGTAAGGGTTAGGGTTAGGGTTAGGGTTAGAGTGAGCTTTAGTGTTAGGGTTAGGGTAAGGGTAGGGTTAGACTTAGGTTTAGGATTACGTTTAAGGTTAGGGGTTATGGTTAAGTTTAGGGTTAGGGTTATGGTTAGCATAAGGGTAAGTTTTAGGGTTAGGGTTAGGGTTAGGGTAAGGGTAAGGGTAAGGGTTAGGGTTAGGGTTAGGGTTAGGTTTAGGGTTAGGGTTAGGGTTAGGGTTAGTGTAAGGGTAAGGGTTAGGGTTAGGGTTAAGGTTAGGTTTAGGATAAGGGTAAGGTTAAAGGTAAGGTTTAGTCTGAGGGTTAGGGTTTGGTTTAGAGTTAGGGTTAGGGTTAGGTTTAGGCTTAGGGTTAGGGTAAGGGAAAGGGTTACATTTAGATTTAGGGTTAGGTTTGGGGTTAGGGTTAGGGTTAGGTTTAGAGTTAGGGTTAGGGTTAGGTTTAGGATTAGTTTTTGGTTAAGGGAAAGGATTAGGGTTAGGGTTTGGGTTAGGGTAAGGGTTAGTGTAAGGGTAAGGGTTGGGATGAGGTTTAGGGTTAGGGTGAGGGATAGGGTAATGATTATGGTTAGGGTTAGGGTTAGGTTAAGGATTAGGGTTAGGGTTAGGGTAAGGGTAAGGATTCGGGTTAGGGTTACGGAAAGGGTAAGGGTTAGGGTTAGGGTTAGGTTTAGGGAAAGGATTAGGTTTAGGGTTAGGGTTAGGGTAAGGGTTAGGGTTTGGGTTAGGGTTAGCATTAGGGTTAGGGTTAGGGTTAGGGTTAGGGTAAATGTAAGGGTTAGGTTTAGGGTTAGTGTTAGGGTTAGGGTAAGGGTTAGTGTTAGGGTTAGGGTTAGATTTCGGTTTAGGGTTAGCGTTAGCGGTTGGGGTTAGGGTTAGGATTGGGGTAGGGTTAGGGTTAGGGTTAGGTTTAGGTTTAGGGTTAGGGTTAGGGTTAGAGCAAGGGTAGGGTTAGGGTTAGTGTTAGGGTAAGGCTTAGGGTTAGGTTTAGGGTTAGGGTTAGATTTGGGATTACGGTTAGGGTAAGGGTAAGGGTTAGGGTTAGGTTTAGGGTAGGTGTTAAGGTTAGGGTTTGGGTAAGGGTAAGGGTTGGGGTTAGGGTCTGGGTTAGTGTAAGGTTTAGGGTTAGGGTTAGGGTTAGGGTGAGCTTTAGTGTTATTGTTAGGGTAAGGGTAAGGGTTAGGGTTAGGTTTAGGATTAGGTTTCGGGTTAGGGGTTATGGTTACGGTTAGGGTTAGGGTTAGGGTTAGGGTAAGGGTAAGTGTTAGGGTTAGGGTTAGGGTTAGGGTAATTGTAAGGGTTAGGGTTAGGGTTAGGGTTAGGTTTAGGGTTAGGGTTATGGTTAGGGTTAGGGTAAGAGTAAGTGTTAGGGTTAGGGTTAAATTTAGGGTTAGGATAAGGGTAAGTGTAAAGGTAAGGGTTAGTCTGAGGGTTAGAGTTAGGTTTAGAGTTAGGGTTAGGGTTAGGTTTAGGCTTAGGGTTAGGGTAAGGGAAAGGGTTAGGTTTAGGGTTAGGGTTAGGGTTAGGGTTAGGGTTAGGTTTAGAGTTAGGGTTAGGGTTAGGTTTAGGGTTAGTTTTAGGTTAAGGGAAAGGATTAGGGTTAGAGTTAGGGTAAGGGTTAGTGTAAGGGTAAGGGTTGGGGTGAGGGTTAGGGTTAGGGTGAGGGATAGGGTAATGGTTATGGTTAGGGTTAGGGTTAGGTTAAGGATTAGGGTTAGGGTTAGGGCAAGGGTAAGGATTCGGGTTAGGGTTAGGGAAAGGGTAAGTGTTATGGTTAGGGTTAGAGTTAGGGAAAGGATTGGGGTTAGGGTTAGTGTTAGGGTAAGGGTTAGGGTTAGGGTTAGGGGTAGGGTAACGGTAATGTTTAGGGTAAGGGTCCTGGTTAGGGTTAGTGTAAGGGTAAGTGTTAGGGTTAGGGTTAGGGTTAGGTTTAGGCTTAGGTTTAGGGTTAGGGTTAGGGTAAGTGTAAGGTTTAGGGTTAGGTTTAGGGTTGGGATTAATGTTAGGGTTAGAGTTAGGTAAGTGTAAGCATTAGGGTTAGGGTTAGGGTTAGAGTTAGGGTAAGAGTTAGGCTTAGGTTTAGGGTTAGGATTGGGTTAGGGTAAGGGTTATGGTTAGAGTTAGGGTTAGGTAAGTGTAAGTGTCAGGGTTAGAGTTAAGGTTAGGGTAAGGGTTAGGGTTATTGTTAAGGTGAGGGTTAGGTTTAGTGTTAGGGTATGGGTTAGGGTTAGGGTTAGGGTTAGGTTTATGATTAGGGTTAGGGTAAGGGTAAGGGTTTAGGGATAGGTTTAGTGTTGGGGTTAAGTTAGGGTCAGGGTTAGGGTTAGGGTAAGGGTTAGGGTTAGGGTTAGGGTTAGGGTGAGTGTTAGGGTTAGGGTGAGGATTAGGGGTTAGGGTTAGGGTTAGTGTTAGGGTTAGGGTTAGCATTAAGGTTAGGTTTAGGGTTAGGGTAAGGGTAAGGGTTAGGGTTCGGGTTACGGTTTGGTTTAGGTTAGGGTAAGGGTAAGGGTTAGGGTTAGGGTTAGGGTTCGGTTTAGGTTAGGGTAAGGGTAAGGGTTAGGGTTAGGGGTAGGGTTACTGTTAAGGTTAGGGTTAGTTTCATGGTTAGGGTTAGTGTAAGGGTAAGGGTTAGTGTTAGGTTTAGGTTTGGGGTTAAGATTAGGGTTAGGGTTAGGATAAGGGTAAGGATAAGGGTTAGGTTTAGGTTAGGTTTAGGGTTAGGGTCAGGGTTAGGGTTAGGGTAACGCTTTGGGTGAGCGTTAGGATTAGGGTTACGGTTAGGGGTTAGTGTTAGTGTTAGGGTTAGGGTAAAGGTTCGGGTAAGGGTTAGGGTTAGGGTTAGGGTAAGAGTTAGGCTTAGGGTTAGGGTAAGGGTTGGGTTAGGGTAAGGGTTATGGTTAGGGTTACGGTTAGGTAAGTGTAAGTGTCAGGGTTAGAATTATGGTTAGGTAAGGGTTAGGGTTATTGTTAAGGTGAGGTTTAGGTTTAGTGTTAGGGTATGGGTTAGGGTTAGGGTTAGGGTTAGGGTTAGGCTTAGGTTTATAATTAGGGTTAGGGTTAGGGTTAGGGTTAGGGTTAGGGTTAGGGATAGGTTAAGTGTAAGCATTAGGGTCAGGGCTAGGGTAAGGGTAAGGGTTAGTGTTAGGGTTAGGGTTAGGGTGAGTGTTAGGGTTAGGGTTAGGATTAGGAGTTAGGGTTAGGGTTAGGGTAAGGGTAAGGGTTAGGGTTTTGGTAAGGTTTAGGGTTAGGGTTAAAGTTAGGGTAAGGGTTAGGGTTAGAGTTACGGTTAGGTTTATGGGTTAGGGTGAGGGTTAGGGTTAGGGTTAGAATAAGGGTTAGCGTTAGGGTTGGGGTTAGGGGTTAGGGTTAGGGTTAGGGTTAGGGTTAGGGGTAGGGTAACGGTAATGTTTAGGGTAAGGGTCCTGGTTAGGGTTAGTGTAAGGGTAAGTGTTAGGGTTAGGGTTAGGGTTAGGTTTAGGCTTAGGTTTAGGGTTAGGGTTAGGGTAAGTGTAAGGTTTAGGGTTAGGTTTAGGGTTGGGATTAATGTTAGGGTTAGAGTTAGGTAAGTGTAAGCATTAGGGTTAGGGTTAGGGTTAGAGTTAGGGTAAGAGTTAGGCTTAGGTTTAGGGTTAGGATTGGGTTAGGGTAAGGGTTATGGTTAGAGTTAGGGTTAGGTAAGTGTAAGTGTCAGGGTTAGAGTTAAGGTTAGGGTAAGGGTTAGGGTTATTGTTAAGGTGAGGGTTAGGTTTAGTGTTAGGGTATGGGTTAGGGTTAGGGTTAGGGTTAGGTATATGATTAGGGTTAGGGTAAGGGTAAGGGTTTAGGGATAGGTTTAGTGTTGGGGTTAAGTTAGGGTCAGGGTTAGGGTTAGGGTAAGGGTTAGGGTTAGGGTTAGGGTTAGGGTGAGTGTTAGGGTTAGGGTGAGGATTAGGGGTTAGGGTTAGGGTTAGGGTAAGGGTAAGGGTTAGGGTTACGGTAAGGATTAGTGTTAGGGTTAAAGTTAGGGTAAGGGTAAGGGTTAGGGTTAGCGTTAGGGTTAGGGTTAGGGGTTAGGGTTAGGGTTAGGGTTAGAATAAGGGTTAGCGTTAGGGTTAGGGTTAGGGGTTAGGGTTAGGGTTAGGGTTAGGGTAAGGGTTAGGGTTAGGGGTAGGGTAACGGTAATGTTTAGGGTAAGGGTCCTGGTTAGGGTTAGAGTAAGGGTAAATGATAGGGTTAGGGTTAGGTTTAGGGTTAGACTTAGGTTTAGGGTTAGGGTTAGGGTTAGGGTTAGTGTAAGGGTTAGGGTTAGGTTTAGGGTTGGGATTAATGTTAGGGTTAGGGTTAGGTTAAATGTAAGCATTAGGGTTAGGGTTAGGGTTAGGGTAAGGGTTAGGGTTAGGGTTAGGGTTAATGTTAGGGTGAGTGTTAGGGTTAGGGTTAGGGTTAGCGTAAGGGTTAGGTTTAGGGTAAAGGTTAGGGCTAGGGTTAGGGTTAGGGCAAGGGTAAAGGTTAGGGTTAGGGTGAAGGTTAGGGTTATGGGTTGGGTTTATGGTTAGGGTTAGGGTTAGGGTAAGGGTTACGGTTTGGGATAGCGTTAGGTAAGGGTAAGTGTTAGGGTTAGGGTTAGGGTTATGGTAAGGGTTAGGGTTAGGGTAAGGGTAAGCGTTATGGTTAGGGTTAGGGTTAGGATAAGGGTTAGGGTTAGGGGTAGGGGTAGTGTTAGGGTAAAGATTAGGGTTAGGGTTAGTGTTAGTGTAAGGTTTAGGGTTGGGGTTAGGGTTAGGGTTTGCATTATGGTTAGGGTTAGGGTTAGCGTTAGAGTTAGGGTTAGGGTAAGGGTTAGGGTTAGGGTTAGGGAAAGGTTAAGGTTTAGGGTAAGGTTTAGAGTTAGGGTTAGGGTTGGGGTAAGGCTTAGGGTTAGGGTTAGGGTTAGGATAAGGATAAGGGTTAGGGTTAAGGTTAGGGTTAGGGTTAATGTTAGGTTAAGGGTTAAGGGTAGGGTTAGGGTAAGGTTAGGGTTAGGGTCAGGTTTATAGTTCGGGGAAGGGTAAGTGTTAGGGTTAGGGTTAGGCTTAGGGTAAGGGTTAGAGTTATGGTTAGGGTAAGTGTTAGGGTTAGGGTTAGGGTTAAGGTTAGGGTTAGGGTAAGGGAAAGGTTTAGGGTTAGGCTTAGGGTTAGGGTAAGGGTTAGTGTTAGGGTTAGGGTTAGGGTTAAGGTTAGGTTTAGGGTAAGGGTAAGGTTTAGGGTTAGGGTTAGGGTTAGGGGTTAGGGTTAGGTTTAGTGTTAGGTTTAGGGTAAAGGTTAGGGTTAGGGTTTGGGTTAGGGTAAGGGTTAGGGTTAGGGTTAGGGTTAGGGTGAGGATAAGTGTTAGGTTTAGGGTTAGGGTTAGGGTAAGGGTTAGGGTTAGGTTTAGGGTTAGGGTGAGTGTTAGGGTTAGGGGTTAGGGTTAGGGTTAGGGTAAGGGTAAGGGTTAGGGTTAGGGTAAGGGTTAGGGTTAGGGTTAGGGTTAGGGTGAGTTTTAGGGTTAGGGTTAGGATTAGGGGTTAGGGTTAGCGTTAGGGTAAGGGTAAGGGTTAGGGTTAGGGTAAGGATTAGGGTTAGGATTAAAGTTAGGGTAAGGGTAAGGGTTAGGGTTAGAGTTACAGTTAGGGTTAGGGGTTAGGGTTAGTGTAAGGGTTAGGGTTAGAATAAGGGTTAGCGTTAGGGTTAGGGGTTAGGGTTAGGGTTAGGGTAAGGGTTAGGGTTAGGGGTAGGGTAACGGTAATGTTTAGGGTAAGGGTCCTGGTTAGGGTTAGAGTAAGGGTAAGTGTTAGGGTTAGGGTTAGGGTTAGGCTTAGGTTTAGGGTTAGGCTTAGGGTAAGGGTAAGGGTTAGGGTTAGTTCAAGGGTTGGGATTAATGTTAGGGTTAGGGTTAGGTTAAGTGTAAGCATTAGGGTTAGGGTTAGGGTTGGGGTAAGGGTTAGGGTTAGGGTTAATGTTTGGGTGAGTGTTAGGGTTTGGGTTAGGGTTAGGGGTTAGGGTTATGGTTAGGGTTAGCGTAAGGGTTAGGTTTAGGGTAAAGGTTAGGGTTAGGGTTAGGGTTAGGGCAAGGGTAAAGGTTATTGTTAGGGTGAAGGTTAGGGTAAGGGGTTGGGTTTATGGTCAGGGTTATGTTTAGGGTTAGTGTTACGGTTTGGGATAGGGTTAGGTAAGGGTAAGTGTTAGGGTTAGGGTTAGGTTAGGGTTAGCGTAAGTGTAAGGGTTAGGGTTAGGGTTAGGGTTAGTGTTAAGGTTAGAGTTAGGGTTAGGGTTAGGCTAAGGGTTAGGGTGAGGATAAGTGTTAGGGTTAGGGTTAGGGTTAGGGTAAGGGTTAGGGTTAGGTTTAGGATAAGGGTTAGAGTTAGGGTTAGGTTTAGGGTAAGGGTTACGGTTAGAGTTAGGGTTAGGTAAGGGTAAGTGTTAGGGTTAGGGTTAGGGTTACAGTTAGGGTTAGGGTTAGGTTTAGGGTTAGGTTTGGGGTTAGGGTTAGGGTTAGGGTAAGGGTTAGGGTTAGGATAGGTTTAGGTTTAGGGTTGGGTTAGGGTTAGGGTAGGGTAAGGGTAGGGTTAGGGTTAGGGTAAGGGTTAGGGTTAGGGGTTAGGGTTAGGGTTAGGGATAGGGTAAGGGTTACGGTTAGGGTTAGAGTTAGGTAAGGGTAAGTGTTAGGGTTAGGGTTAGGGTTAGGGTATGGGTAAATGTTAGGGTTAGGGTTATGGTTAGGTTTAAGGTTAGGGTGAGGGTTTGGGTCAGGGTTAGGGTAAGGGTAAGTGTTAGGTTTAGGGTTAGGGTTAGGGTTAATATAAGGGTAAGGGGTAGGGTTAAGTTTAAGGTTATGGGTTAGGGTTAGGGTTAGGGTTAGGTTTAGGGTTAGGGTTAGAGTAAGGGTAAGGTTTAGGTTTAGGTTTATGGTTAGGGTTAGGTTTAGGGTTAGGGGTAGGGTAAGGGTAAGGGTTAAGTTTAGGGTTAGGGTTAGTTTTAAGGTTAGGGTTAGTGTTAGGGTTAGGGTTAGGGTTAGGATAAGGGTAAGAGTTAGGGTTAAGGTTAGGGTTAGGGTAAAGGATAGAGTAAGGGTTAGGGTTAGGCTAAGGGTTAGGGTTAGGGTTAGGGTAAGGGTTAGGGGTAGGGTTAGGGTTTGGGAAATGGTAAGGGTTAGGGTTAGGCCTAGGGTTAGGGTAAGGATTAGGTTAGGGTTACGGTTATGGTAAGGGTTAGGGTTAGGGTTAGGGTTAGCATTAAGGTTAGGGTTAGTGTAAGTGTAAGGGTTAGGGTTAGGGTTAGGGTTAGGGGTTAGTGTTAGGGTTAGGGTTAAGTTTAGGGAAAGGGTTAGGGTAAAGGTAAGGGTTAGGGTTAGAGTTAGGATTAGGGATAGGGCTAAGGTTAGTGTTAGGGTTAGGGTTATGGTTAGGGTAAAGATAAGGGTTAGGGTTAAGGGTAGGGGTAGGGTTAGTTTTAGGTTTACGGTTAGGGTTAGGGTTAGGGTTAGGGTTAGGGGTTAGGGTTAGGGTTAGGATTATGGTAAGGGTTATGGTTAGGCTTAGGGTTAGGGTAAGGATTAGGTTAGGATTACGGTTATGGTAAGGGTTAGGGTTAGGGTTAGGGTATGGTTAAGGGTTAGGGTTAGGGTTAGGCTTAGGGTTAGGGTTAGGGTTAGGGTTAGGGGTTAGGGTTAGGGTTAGGGTTAGGGTTAGGATTAGGGTAAGGGTTAGGTTTAGGTTTAGGGTTAGGATAAAGGTAAGTGTTAGGGTTAGGGTTAGGGTTAGGGTTAGGGTAAGGTTACGGTTTAGGGTTAAGGTTAGGGGTAGGGTTAGGTTTAGTTTTACGGTTAGGGTTATGGTAAGTGTTAGGGTTAGTGTTAGGGTTAGGGTTAGAATAAGGGTAACGGTCAGGTTGAGGGTTAGGGTTAGGTTTAGGGGTTAGGGTTAGGGTTAGGTTTAGGGTTAGGGTGAGGATAAGGGTTAGGGTTAGGGTTAGGGGTTAGGGGTTAGGGTTAGGTTTAGGGTTAGGGTAAGGGTAAGGGTTAGGGTTAGGGTTAGGGTTAGGGTTAGCTTTAGGTTTGGGGTTATGGTTAGGGTTAGGTTTAGGGTTATTGTTAGTTTAAGGGTAAGGGTTAGGGTTAGGGTTAGGGTAAGGGTATGGGTAAGGGTTAGGGTTAGGGTTAGGGTTAGGCTTAAGATTAGGGGTAGGGGTAGGGCAAGGGTAAATGTTAGGGTTACGGTTAGGGGTTAGGGTTAGGTTTATTGTTAGGGTAAGAGTAAGTGTTAGGGTTAGTGTTAGGGTTAGGGTTAGGGTAAGGGTAATGGTTACGGTTTGGGTTAGGTTTAGGGTTAGGGTTAGGTTAAGGGTAATGCTTACGGTTAGAGTTAGGTTTAGGGTTAGGGGTTATGGTTAGGGTTAGGGTAAGGGTTAGGGTTAGGTTTAGGTTTAGGTTAAGGGTAAGTGTTACTGTTAGGGTTAGGGTTAGGTTTAGGGTAATGTTAAGGGTTAGGGTTAGGGCTAGGGGTAGGGGTAGGTTTAGGGTTAGGGTTAGGGTTAGGGTAAGTGTTAAGTTTAGGGTTAGGGTTAGCGTTAGGGTTAGAATAAGGGTAAAGGTTAGGTTTAGGGTTAGGGTTAGGGTTAGGGATTAGGGTAAGGATAAGGGTTAGGTTTAGGTTTAGAGTTAGGGGTTAGCGTTAGGTTTAGGGTTATGGTAAGAGTAAGTGTTAGGGTTAGGGTTAAGGTTAGGGGTTAGTGTTAGGTTAGGGTTATGGTAAGTGTTATGGTTAGGGTTAGGGTTAGGTTTAGGGTTAGGGTAAGGGTAAGTGTTAGGTTTAGGGTTAGGCTTAGGGTTAGGGTTAGGGTTAGGGTAAGTGTTAGGGTTAGGGTTAGGGTTAGGTTTAGGGTTAGGGTAAGGGTAAGTTTTAGCGTTAGAGATAGGGTTAGGGGTTAGGGTTAGGTTTAGTGTTTGGGTTAGGGTAACGGTTAGGGTTAGGGTTAGTTTTAGGGTACGGGTAGGTTTAAGGTAAGGGTTAGGGTTAGGGTTAATGTTAGGGTTATTTTTATGGTTAGGGTTAGGGTAAGGGTAAGGGTTAGTGTTAGCTTTAGGTTTGGGGTTAAGTTTAGCGTTAGGGTTAGGATAAGGGTAAGGGTAAGGGTTAGGGTTAGGGTTAGGTTAAGGGTTAGGGTTAGGGTTAGGGTTAGGTTTAGGGTTAGGGTTAGGTTTGGGCTAAGGGTTAGTGTTAGGTTTAGGGTTAGGATTAGGGTAAGGGTAAGGGTTAGGGTTAGGGTTAGGGTTAGGTTTAAGGTTAGGGTTAGGGTTAGGGTAAGGGTATGGTTAGGGTTAAGGTTACGGTTAGGGTTAGGGTTAGGGTAAGGGTTAGGGTTAGGGTTAGGGTTAGGTTTAGGGTTAGGGTTAGGTTTGGGCTAAGGGTTAGTGTTAGGTTTAGGGTTAGGATTAGGGTAAGGGTAAGGGTTAGGGTTAGGGTTAGGGTTAGGTTTAAGGTTAGGGTTAGGGTTAGGGTAAGGGTATGGTTAGGGTTAAGGTTACGGTTAGGGTTAAGGTAAGGGTAAGGGTTAGGGTAAGGTTTAGGCTTGGGGTTAAGGTTAGGGTTAGGGTTAGGGTAAGGATAAGTATTAGGGTAAGGGTTAGGGAAAGGTTTAGGGTTAGGGTTATGGGTTAGAGATAGGGTTAGGTTTAGGGTTAGGGTTAGGTTTACGCTAAGAGTTAGGTTTAGGGTAAGGGTAAGGGTTGTGGTTAGGGTTAGGTTTAGGGTAAGGGTTAGGGTTAGGGTTAGGGTTAGGGTAAAGATTAGGTTAGGAATAGTTTCAGTGTAAGGTTTATGGTTAGGGTTAGGGTTAGGTTTAGCATTAAGGTTAGGGTTAGGGTTAGGGTAAGGGTAAGGGTTAGGGTTAGGATTAGGGTTAGGCTTAGGGTTAATGTTAGGGTTAGTTTTATGGTTAGGGTTAGGGTAAGGGTAAGGGGTAGTGTTAGCTTTAGTTTTGGGGTTAAGGTTAGCGTTAGGGTTAGGATAAATGTAAGGGTAAGGGTTAGGGTTAGGGTTAGGGTAAGGGTTAGGGTTAGGGTAACGGTTAGGGTGAGCATTAGGATTAGGGTTAGGGTTAGGGGTTAGTGTTAGGGTTAGGGTTAGGGTAAAATGTAGGGTTAGTGTAAGGGTTAGGGTTAGGTTTAGGGTAAGGGAAAGTTTAGAGTTAGAGTTAGGATTAGGGTTAGGTTCAGGGTTTAGGGTTCGGGTTCGGGTTAGTGTGAGGGTAAGGGTAAGTGTTAGGTTTAAGTTTATTGTAACGGTAAGGGTAAGGGTTAGGGTTAGGGTTAGGGTTAGGGTAAGGGTAAGTATTAGGGTTAGTGTTAGGGTTAGGGTTAGGTTTAGCTTTAGTGTTAGGTTTAGGGTTAGAGTTCGGGTTAGGGGTTAGGGTTACGGTTACGATTAGGGTGAAGGTAATTGTAAGGGTTAGGGTTAGGGTTAGGGTAAGGGTTATGGTTAGGTTTAGGGTAAGGGTAAGGTTTAGGGTTAGGTTATGGTTAGGTTTGGTGTTAGGGTAAGGGTAAGGGTTAGGGTTAGGGTTAGTTTTAGGGTTAGGTTTAGGGTTAGGGTTAGGGTAAGGGTAAGGTTTAGGGTTAAGGTTAGGGTTAGGGTTAGGGTATGGGTTAGGTTTAGGGTAAGGGTTGGGGTGAGGGTTAGGTTTATGATTAGGGTTAGGGTAAGGGTAAGGGTTAGGGTTAGGTTTAGGTTGGCGTTAAGGTTAGGGTTAGGGTTAGGGTTAGTGTTAGGTTAGGGTTAGGGTTAGGGTTAGGGTTAGGGTAAGGGTAAGTTTTACGTTTAGGTTTAGGCTTAGGGTTAGGGTTAAGGTTAGCGTTAGGGTAAGGGTAAGTGTTAGGGTTAGGGTTAGGGTTAGGGTAAGGGTAAGGGTTAGGGTTAGGTTTAGGGTTAGGGTTTAGGGTTAGGGTTAGAGTAAGGGTTAGGGTTAGCGTTAGGGTTTGGTTTAGGGTTAGGGTTAGGGTAAGGGTAAGAGCAAGGTTTAGAGTTAGGGTTAGGGTTAGGTTTAGGGAAAGGGTAAGGGTTTGGGTTAGGGTTAGTGTTAGGGGTAGGGTAAGGATTAGGGTTAGGGTTAGCGTAAGGGTTAGGGTTAGCGTTAGTGTTAGCATTAAGGTTAGGTTTTAGATTAGGGTAAGGGAAAGGGTTAGGGTTAGGTTTAGGGTTAGGGTAAGGGTTAGGGTTAGTGTTAGGGTTAGGGTTAATGTTAGGGTTTGGGTTAGGGTAAGGGTAAGGGTTAGGGTTAGGGGTAGGGGTTACGGTTAGGGTTAGGGTTAGGGTAAGGGTAAGGTTTAGGATTAGGGTTAGTGTTAGAGTTAGGGTTAGTGTTACGGTTGAGGTAAGTGTAAGGGTTAGGATTAGGGTTAGGGTTAGGGTAAGGTTTAGGGTTAGGGTGAGGATTAGGGTAAGGGTAAGGGTTAGGGTTAAGGTTCAGGTTAGGGTTAGGGTAAGGTTTAGGGTAAGGTTTAGGGTTAGAGTAAGGGTTAGTGTTAGGGTTAGTGTTAGGTTTAGGGTTAGGGTCAAGGTTTGGGTTGGGGTTAGGGTTAGGGTAAGGGTTAGGTTTGGGGTTAGGTTTAGGGTTAGGGTTAGGGTTAGGGTTCTGGTTAGGTTTAGGCTTAGGGTTAGGGAAAGGGAAAGGGTTAGGTTTAGGTTTAGGGTTAGGTTTAGGGTTATGGTTAGTGTTAGTTTTAGCGTTAGGGTTAGGGGAAGGATAAGGGTTAGCATTAGGGTTAGGGGTAGGTTTAATGTTAGGGTTAGGGTTTGGGTTAGGGTTAGCATTAGGGATAGGGTTAGGGTTAGGGTAAGGGTAAGAGTTAGGGTTAGGATTAGGGTTAGGGTAAGGGTAAGTGTTAGGGTTAGTGTTAAGGTTAGGTTTAGGATATGGGTAAGGGTAAACTTAAGGGTTAGTCTGAGTGTTAGGTTTAGGTTTAGAATTAGGGTTAGTGTTAGCTTTAGGCTTAGGGTTAGGGAAAGGGAAAGGGTTAGGTTTAGGTTTAGGGTTAGGTTTAGGGTTAGGGTTAGGGCTAGGTTTAGAGTTAGGGTTAGGGTTAGGTTTAGGATAAGTTTAAGGTTAAGGGAAAGGATTAGGGTTAGGGTTAGGGTAAGTGTTAGTGTAAGGGGAAGGGTTGGGGTGAGGGTTAGGGTTAGGGTGAGCGATACGGTAATGGTTATGGTTAGGGTTAGGGTTAGGTTAAGGATTAGGGTTAGGGTTAGGGTAAGGGTAAGGATTCCGGTTAGGGTTAGGGAAAGGGTAAGGGTTAGGGTTAGGGTTAGGGTTAGGGAAAGGATTAGGGTTAGGGTTAGGGTAAGGGTTAGGTTTGGGTTAGGGTTAGCATTAGGGTTAGGGTTAGGGTTAAGGTTAGGGTTAGGGTAAGGGTAAGGGTTAGGGTTAGGTTTAGTGTTAGGGTAAGGGTAAGGGTTAGGGTTAGGGTTAGGGTTGGGTTAGGTTTAGGGTTAGGTTTAGGGTTAGGGTTAGGGTTAGGGGTTAGGGTTAGGGTTAGGTTTAGGGTTAGGGTTAGGGTTAGGGTAAGGGTAGGGTTAGGGTTAGGGTTAGGGTTAGGGTTAGGGTAAGGGTACGGTTAGGGTTAGGGATAGTGTTAGGGTAAGGGTAAGGGTTAGGGTTAGGGTTAGGGTTAGGGATAGGTGTAGGGTAGGCGTTAGGTTAAGCTTAAGTCTTACGGTTAGGGTTAGTGTTAGGGTTAGGGTTAAGGTTAGGGTTAGGGTAAGGGTAGGGATAGGGTTAGGGTTAGGGTTAGGGTAAGGGTACGGTTAGGGTTAGGGATAGTGTTAGGGTAAGGGTAAGGGTTAGGGTTAGGGTTAGGGTTAGGGTTAGGTGTAGGGTAGGCGTTAGGTTAAGCTTAAGTCTTAGGGTTAGGGTTAGTGTTAGGGTTAGGGTTAAGGTTAGGGTTAGGGTTAGGGTAAAGGTAAGGGTTACTGTTAGAGTTAGGGTTAGGGTTAGGGGTTAGGTTTAGGGTTAGGGTTAGGATTCGGGTAAGGGTAAGGTTTAGGGGTAGGGTTAGGGTTAGTGTTCAGGTAAGGGCAAGGGTTAGGGTTAGGGTTAGTGTTAGGGTAAGGTTTAGGGTTAGGGTTAGGATAAGGGTTAGGTTTAGGTTAAGGTTTAGGGTTAGGGTTAGTGTTAGTTTTAGTGTTAGGGTTAGGGTAAGTGTAAGGGTTAGCATTAGGGTTAGGGGTAGGTTTAATGTTAGGGTTAGGGTTTGGGTTAGGGTCCGCATTAGGGTTAGGGTTAGGGTTAGGGTAAGGGTAAGGGTTAGGGTTAGGGTTAGTGTTAGGGTAAGGTTAAGGGTTAGGGTTAGGGTTAGGGTTAGGGTTAGGGTTAGGTTAAGGTTAGGTTTAGGGTTAGGGGTTAGGGTTAGGGTTAGGGTTGGGGTAGGGTTAGGGTTCGGGTTAGGGTTAGAGTAAGGGTAGTGTTAGGGTTAGGGTTAGGGTAAGGGTTAGGGTTAGGGTTAGTTTTAGGGTTAGAGTTAGGGGTTAGGGTTAGGGTTAGGGTTAGGATTCGGGTAAGGGTAAGGTTTAAGGTTAGGGTAAAGTTAGGGTTAAGGTATGGGTAAGGGTTAGGGTTAGGGTTAGGGTAAGGGCTAGGGTTAGGTTAGGGTAAGTGTAAGGTTTAGGGTTAGGTTTAGGATTAGGGTTAGGGTAAGGGTTAGGGTTAGGGTTAGTGTTAGTGTTCGGTTCAGGGTTAGGGTTAGAGTAAGGTTAAGGGTTAGGGTTAGGGTTAGGGTTAGGTTTAGGGTTAGGGTTAGGGTTAGGGTTAGGGTAAGGGTAGGGTTACGGTTAAGGTTAGGGTTAGGGTTAGGGTTACGGTAAGGGTTAGGGTTACGGTAAGGGTTAGGGTTAGGGTAAGGGTTAGGGTTAGGGTTAGGTTTATGGTTAGGGTTAGGGTAAGGGTAAGGGTTAGGGTTAGGTTTAGGTTTGGGGTTAAGTTTAGGCTTAGGGTAGGGTAAGTGTAAAGGTTAGGGTTAGGGTTAGGGAAAGGGTTATGGTTAGGCTTACGGGTTAGAGATAGGGTTAGGGTTAGGGTTAGGGTTACAGTAAGGGTTAGGGTTATGGTAAGGGTAAGGGTTATGGTTAGGGTCAGGGTTAGGGTTAGGGTTAGGGTTAGGGTTAGGGTTAGGATAAGAGAAAGGGTTAGGGTTAGGTTAGGTTAAGGGTTAGGGTTAGGGTTAGGGTAAGGTTAGGCTTAGGGTCAGGTTTAGGGTTCGGGTAAGGGTAAGTGTTAGGGTTAGGGTTAGGGTTAGGCTTAGGGTTAGGGTTAGGGTTAGGGTTATGGTAAGTGTTAGGGTTAGGGTTAGGGTTAAGGTTAGGGTTAGGGTTAGGGTTATGGTTAGGGGTTAGGGTTAGGTTTAGTGTTAGGGTTAGGGTAAGGGTTAGGGTTAGGGTTAGGTTAGGGTAAGGGTTAGAGTTAGGGTTGAGGTTAGGGTTAGTTTTATGGTTAGGGTTAGGGTAAGGTTAAGGGTTAGTGTTAGGTTTAGGTTTGGGGTTAAGATTAGGGTTAGGGTTAGGATAAGGGTAAGGGTAACTGTTAGGGCTAGGGTTAGGGTTAGGGTAAATTTTAGGTTAGGGTAACGGTTAGGGTGAGTGTTAGCATTGGGGTTAGGGTTAGGGGTTAGTGTTAGGGTTAGGGTTAGGGTAAAGTTTAGGGTTAGCGTAAGGGTTAATGTGAGGGTTCGGGTTAGGGTTAGGTTAAGGGTAAGTGTTAGGGTTAGGGTTAGGGTTAGGGTAAGGGTAAGGGTAAGTGTAAGGGTTAGGGGTAGCATTAGCTTTAGTTTTAGGGTTAGGGTTAGGGTTAGGGTAAGGGTAAGTGTTAGGGTTAGTGTTAGATTTAGGGTTAGGATAAGGGTAAGGGTTAGGGTTGGGTTAGGGTTAGGGGTAAGGGTTAGGGTTAGGGTTATTTTTAGGGTTAGGGTTAGGGTAAGGGTAATGGTTAGGGTTAGGTTTAGGTTTAAGGTTAGGGTAAGGGTTAGGTTTAGGGTTAGGGATAGTGTTAGGGGTAGGGTTAGGGTTAGGTTTAGAGTTAGGGTAAGGGTAAGGTGTAGGGTTAGGGTTAGGGTTAGGGTTAGGGGTTAGGGTTAGGGTTAGGGTTAGGGTTAAGGTAAGAGTAAGGGTTAGGTTTAGGGATAGGTTTCAGGTTAGGGTAAAGTTAGGGATAGGTTTAGGGTAAGGGTAAGGTTTAGCGTTATGTTAGGGTTAGGTTTGGTGTTAGGGTTAGGGTAAGGGTTAGGGTTAGGGTTAGGGTTAGGGTTAGTTTAGGGTTAGTGTTAGGGTTAGGGTTAGGGTAAGGGTAAGGGTTAGGGTTAAGGTTAGGGTTAGGATTAGGGTTAGGGTATGGGTTAGGGTTAGGGTAAGGGTTAGGGTTAGGGTTAGGGTTAGGTTTATGATTAGGGTTAAGGTAAGGGTAAGGGGTTAGGGTTAGGTTTAGGGTTGGGGTAAGGTTAGGGTTAGGGTTAGGTTAAGTGTAACCATTAGGTTCAGGGTAAGGTTTAGGGTAAGGGTTAGGGTTAGGGTCATGGTGAGTGTTACGTTTACGGGTAGGATTAGCGGTTAGGGTTACGGTTAGCTAAAGGTAAGTTTTAGGGTTAGGGTTAGGGTTAGGTTTATGATAAGGGTTAGGGTTAGGTTTAGGGTTAGTGTTAAGGTTAGAGTTAGGGTTAGCGTTAGGCTAAGGGTTAAGGTAAGGGTAAGTGTTAGGGTTAAGATTAGGGTTAGGGTCAGGGTTAGGGTAAGGTTTGGGTTAGGGTTAGGGTTAGGGTAAGGGTTATGGTTAGGGTTAGGCTTAGGTAAGGGTAAGTGTTAGGGTTAGGGTTATGGTTAGGGTTAGGGTAAGTGTAAGGGTTAGGGTTAGGTTTAGGGTAAGGGTTAGGGTTAGGATTAGGGTTAGGGGATGGATTCGGGTTAGGGTTAGGGTTAGGGTTACAGTTAGGGTTAGGGGTTGGATTTAGGTTTAGGGTTAGGGATATGGTTAGGTTTAGGTTTAGGGTTAGGGTTAGGGTTTGTGTAAGGTTTAGGGTTAGGGTAAGGGTAAGAGTTATTGTTAGGGTTAGGGTTAGGGTAAGGGTTAGGTTTAGGGTTAGGGTTAGGGTAAGCGTTAGGGTTACGTTTAGGGTTAGGGTTAGGTTTGGGGTTAGGGTTAGGGTAAGGGTAAGGGTTAGGGTTAGGTTTAGGGTTGGTGTTATGGTTATGGTTAGGGTTAGGGTAAGGGTAAGGGTTAGGGTTAGGGTTAGGGTTAGGGTAAGGGTTAGGGTTAGGGTTAGGGTTAGGGTGAGCTTTAGTGTTACGGTTAGGGTAAGGGTAGGGTTAGGGTTAGGTTTAGGATTAGGTTTAAGGTTAGGGGTTATGGTTACGTTTAGGGTTAGGGTTATGGTTAGCGTAAGGGTAAGTGTTAGGGTTAGGGTTAGGGTTAGGGTAAGGGTAAGGGTAAGGGTTAGGGTTAGGGTTAGGGTTAGGTTTAGGGTTAGGGTTAGGGTTAGGGTTAGTGTAAGGGTAAGGGTTAGGGTTAGGGTTAAGGTTAGGTTTAGGATAAGGGTAAGGTTAAAGGTAAGGGTTAGTCTGAGGGTTAGGGTTTGGTTTAGAGTTAGGGTTAGGGTTAGGTTTAGGCTTAGGGTTAGGGTAAGGGAAAGGGTTACATTTAGATTTAGGGTTAGGTTTAGGGTTAGGGTTAGGTTTAGAGTTAGGGTTAGGGTTAGGTTTAGGATTAGTTTTAGGTTAAGGGAAAGGATTAGGGTTAGGGTGAGGGTTAGGGTTAGGGTTAGGTTTAGGTTTAGGGTTACGGTTAGTGTTAGGGTTAGGGTAAGGGTAGGGTTAAGGTTAAGGTTAGGGTAAGGGTTAGGGTAAGGTTTAGGGTTAGGGTAATGGTTAGGGTTAGCGTTAAGGTTAGGGTTTGGTTTAGGGTTAGGGTGAAGGTTTGGGTTAGGGTTAGGGTTATGATTAGGGTAGGGGTAAGGGTTATGGTTAGGGTTAGGGTTAGGGTAAGGGTAAGGGTTAGGGTTAGGTTTAGGGTTAGGTTTAGGTTTGGGGTTAGGGTTAGGCTTAGTTTTATGGTTAGGGTTAGGGTTAAGGTTAGGGTAAGGTTAAGCGTTAGGGTTAATGTTAGGTTTAGGGTTAGGGTTAGCATTAGGATTAGGGTTAGGGTAACGGTTAGGGTTAGTGTTAGGGTTAGGGTTAGGTTTAGGGTTAGGGTTAGGGTAAAGGTAAGGGTTAGGGTTAGGTATAGGGTTGGGGTTAAGGTTACGGTTAGGGTTAGTGTAAGGGTAAGGGATAGGGTTAGGGTTATGGTTAGCATAAGGTTTAGGGTTAGGGTTAGGGTTAGGGTGAGCGTTAGTGTTAGGGTTAGGGCAAGGGTAAGGGTAAGGGTTAGGGTTAGGTTTAGGATTAGGTTTATGGTTTGGGGTTATGGTTAGGTTTAGGGTTAGGGTGAGGGTAAGGGTAAGTTTTAGGGTTAGGGTTAGGGTTAGTGTAAGGTTAAGGGTTAGGGTTTGGTTTAGTTTTAGGGTTAGGGTTAGGGTTATGGTTAGGGTTAGGGTAAGGGTAATTGTTAGGGTTAGGGTTAAGGTTAGGGTTAGGATAAGGGTAAGGGTAAGGCTTAGGGTTAGGGTTAGGGTTAGGTTTAGAGTTAGGGTTATGGTTATGTTTAGGGTTACTGTTAGGGTTAGGTTTAGAGTTAGGGTTAGGGTTAGGTTTAGGGTTAGGGTTAGGCTAAGGGAAAGGGTTAGGGTTAGGGTTAGGGTAAGGGTAAGGGTAAGGGTTAGGGTTGGGGTTAGTGTTAAGTTTAGGGTTAGGGTTAGGCTTAGGGTTAGGGAAGGGGTAAGGGTTACTGTTAGGTTTAGGGTTAGGGTTAGGGTTAGGGTAAGGGTTAGGTTAAGGGTAAGGGTTAAGGTTTGGGTTAGGGTTAGGGATAGGGTAAGGGTTATGGTTAGGGTTAGGGTAAGATTTAGTGTTAGGGTTAGGGTTAGGGTAAGGATTCGTGTTAGGGTTAGGGAAAGGGTAAGGGTTAGGGTTAGGGTTAGGTAAAAGATTAGGGTTAGGGTTAGGGTACAGGTTTGGTTTAGGGTTAGCAATAGGGTTAGGGTTAAGGTTAGGGCAAGGGTAATGGTTAGGGTTAGGGTTAGGGTTAGAGTAAGGGTAAGGTTATGGTCAGGATTAGGTGTAGGGTTAGATTTAGGGTTAGGGTTAGGGTGAGGGTAAGGTTTAGGGTTAGGGTTAGTGTTAGGGTTAGGGTTAAGGTTAGGGTTAGGGTTAGGGTAAGGGTAAGGGTTAGGGTTAGGGTTAGGGTTAGGGGTTAGGGTTAGGGTTAGGGTTAGGTTTAGGGCAAGGCTAAGGTTTAGGGTTAGGGTTAGGGTTAAGGTAAGGGTAAGGGTTAGGGTTAGGGTTAGGGTTAGGGTTAGTTTTAGGTTTAGGGTTAGGGTTAGGGTAAGGGTACGGGTTACGGTTAGGGTTAGGGTTAGGGTTAGGGTTAGGGGTTAGGGTTAGGGTTAGGGTAAGGTTTAGGGTTAGGGTTGGGGTTAGGGTTATGGTTAGCGTAAGGGTTAGGGTTAGGGTTAGGTTTAGGGTGAGCGTTAGTGTTAGGGTTAGGGTAAGGGTAAGGGTTAGGGTTAGGTTTAGGATTAGGTTTATGGTTTGGGGTTATGGTTAGGTTTAGGGTTAGGGTGAGGGTAAGGGTAAGTTTTAGGGTTAGGGTTAGGGTTAGGGTAAGGGTAAGGGTCAGGGTTAGGGTAAGGGGTTAGGGTTAGGGTAAGGGTAATGGTTACGGTTAGGGTTAGGGTTAGGGGTTAGGGTTAGGGTTAGGGTTAGGGTAAGGGTCAGGGTTAGGGTTAGGGTTATGGTTAGCGTAAGGGTTAGGGTTAGGGTTAGGGTGAGCGTTAGTGTTAGGGTTAGGTTAAGGGTAAGTGTTAGGGTTAGGTTTAGGATTAGGTTTATGGTTTGGGTTTATGGTTAGGATTAGGGTTAGGGTGAGGGTAAGGGTAAGTTTGAGGTTTAGAGTTAGGGTTAGGGTAAGGGTAAGGGTAAGGGTTAGGGTTTGGGTAAGGGGTTACGGTTAGGGTTAATGTTAGGGTAAGGGTAAGTTTTAGGGTTAGTGTTAGGGTTAGGGTTAGGGTAAGGGTAATGGTTAGGGTTATGGTTAGGGTTAGGTTTAGGGTGAGCGTTAGTGTTATGGTTAGGGTAAGGGTAAATGTAAGGGTTAGGGTTAGGTTTAGGCTTAGGTTTATGGTTTGGGGTTATGGTTAGGTTTAGGGTTAGGGTGAGGGTAAGGGTAAGTTTTAGGGTTAGGGTTAGGGTTAGGGTAAGGGTAAGGGTTAGGGTTAGGTTTAGGTTTAGGGTTAGGGTTAGGGTTATGGTTAGGTTTAGGGTAAGGGTAATTGTTAGGGTTAGGGTTAAGGTTAGGCTTAGGATAAGGGTAAGGGTAAGGGTAAGGCTTAGGGTTAGGGTTAGGGTTAGATTTAGAGTTAGGGTTATGGTTAGGTTTAGGGTTAGGGTTAGGGTTAGGCTTAGGGTTAGGGTTAGGTTTAAGGTCAGAGTAAGGGTTATGGTGAGATTTAGGCTTGGGGTTAAGGTTAGGGTTAGGGTTAGGGTAAGTGTAAGGTTAGTGTTAGGGTTAGGAAAAGTGTTATGGTTAGGGCTACTGGTTAGCGATAGGGTTAGGGTTAGGGTTAGGGATAGGGTTAGGTTTAGGTTTAGGGTTAGGGTTAGTGTTACGGTAAGGGTTAGGGTTAGGGTAAGGGTAAGGGTTATGGTTAGGGTTAGGGTTAGTGTAAGGGTTAGGGTTAGGGTTAGGGTTTAGGTAAAGATTAGGGTTAGGGTTAGTGATAGTGTGAGGTTTAGGGTTAGGGTTAGCGTTAAGGTTAGGGTTAGGGTTAGGGTAAGGGTAAGGGTTAGGGTTAGGATTAGGTTTAGGGTAAGGGGTTAGGGTTAGGGTTAGGGTTAGGGTTAGGATAAGGGTAAGGGTTAGCGCTAGGGTTAGGGGTACGGGTTAGGGTTAGGTTTAGGGTTAGGTTTAGGGTTAGGGTTAGAGTAAAGTAAGGGTTAGTTTTAGGGTTAGGGTTAGTGTTAGGTTTAGGTTTATGGGTAGGGTAAGTGTAAGGGTTAAGGTTAGAGTTAGGGTTAGGGTTAGGCTAAGGGTTAGGGTTAGGGTTAGGGTAAGGGTTACGGGTAGGGTTGGGGTTTGGGAAAGGGTAAGGGGTAGGGTTAGGCTTAGAGTTAGGGTAAGCATTAGGTTAGGGTTAGGGTTATGGTAAGGGTTAGGGTTAGGGTTAGGGTTAGCATTAAGTTTAGGGTTAGGGTTAGTGTAAGTGTAAGGGTTAGCGTTAGGATTAGGGTTAGCGTTTAGGGTTAGGGTTGGGGTTAGGTTTGGTTAGTGTTAGGCTAAGGGTAAGTGTTAGGGTTAGGGTTAGTGTTAGGGTTAGGGTTAAGGTTACGGTTAGGGTTAGGGTTAGGTTTAGGGTAAGGGTAAGGGTTAGGGTTAGGGTTAGGTTTAGGGGTAGGGTAAGGGTAAGGGCTAGGGCAAGGGTTAGGTTTAGGGAAAGGGTAAGGGTTAGGGTTAGAGTTAGGGTTAGTTTTAGAGTTAGGGTTAGCATTAGGTTAGGGTTAGGTTTAGTTTAAGTGTAAGGGTTAGGGTTAGGATTAGGGTTAGGGTAAGGATTAGAGTTAGGGTTAGTGTAAGGGTTAGGGTTAGGGTTAGGGTTAGTATTAAGGTTACGGTCAGGGTTAGGGTAAGGGTAAGGTTTAGGGTTAGGGTTAGGGGTTAGGGTTAGGATTAGGGTTAGGGTTAGGTTTAGGGTTATGGTTAGGTTAAGGGTAATGGTTAGTGTTAGGGTTAGGTTTAGGGTTAGGGTATGGGTAAGGGTTAGGGTTAGGGTTAGGGTTAGGCTTAAGGCTAGGGTTAGGGTTAGGGTAAGGGTTAGGGTTAGGGTTAGGGTAAGGGGTTAGGGTTAGTGTTAGGGTTAATGTTAGGGTAAGGGTAAGTGTTAGGGTTAGTGTTAGGGTTAGGTTTACGGTAAGGGTAATGGTTAGGGTTAGGGTTAGGGTAAGGGTAATGGTTACGGTTAGGGTTAGGGTTAGGGGTTAGGGTTAGGGTTAGGGTTAGGGTAAGGGTTAGGGTTAGGTTTAGGTTTAGGGTAAGGGTAAGTGTTAGGGTTAGGATTAGGGTTAGGGTAAGGTTAAGGGTTAGGTTTAGGGGTAGGGGTAGGGTTAGGTTTAGGTTTAGGTTTAGGGTTAGGGTAAGTGTTAGGGTTAGAGTTAGGGTTAGGTTTAGGTTTAGAATAAGGGTAAAGGTTAGGTTTAGGGTTAGGGTTAGGTGTTTGGGTTAGGGTTAGGTTTAGGGTTAGGGTAAGGATAAGGGTTAGAGTTAGCGTTAAAGTTAGGGGTTAGGGTTAGGTTTAGGGTTAGGGTAAGGGTAAGTGTTAGGGTTAGGATTAGGGTTAGGGGTTAGGGTTAGGGTTAGGGTAAGGGTAAGGTTTAGGGTTAGGGTGAGGGTTAGGTTTAGAGTAACGGTAAGGGTTAGGGTTAGGGTTAGGGTTAAGGTTAGGGTTAGGGTTAAGGTAAGAGTAAGGGTCAGGGTTAGTGTTAATGTTAGGGTTAGGGTTAGGGTCAGGGTTAGGGTTAGGGTTAGGGTAAGGGTAAGTGTTAGTGTTAGGGTTAGGATTAGTGTTATTTTTAGGGTAAGTTTTAGGGTTAGGGTTAGGGTTAGGGTAAGGGTTAGGGTTAGGGTTAGGGTTAGGGTTAGGTTTAGGGTTAGGGTTAGTGTAAGGGTAAGGTTTAGGGTTAGAGTTAGGGTTAAGATTAGGGTTAGGGTTAGGTTTAAGGTTGGGGTTAGGTTAAGGGTAAGGGTTCGGTTTAGGTTTAGGGTTAGGGTTAGGGTAAGGCTTAGGGTTAGGTTTAGGGTAAGGGTAAGGGTAAGGGTAAGGGTTAGGGTTTAGGTTAGGGTTAGGGTTAGGGTAAGGGTTAGGGTTAGGGTAAGGTTTGAGGTTAGGTTTAGGTTTAGGGTTAGGTTTAGGGTTAGGGTTATAGTTAGGGTAAGGCTTAGGAGTTAGGGTTAGGGTTAGGATCAGGGTTAGTGTTAGGGTCAGGGTTAGGTTAGGGTTACGGTAAGTTTTAGGGTTAGGGTAAGTGTTAGGATTAGTGTTAGGGTTAGGTTTAGCATTAAGGTTAGGGTTACGGTTAGGGAAAAGGTAAGGGTTAGGGTTAGGTTTAGGGTTAGGGTTAGGGTTTAGGGTTAGGGTTAGGTTTAGGGTTAGGGTTAGGGTTAGGGTAAGGGTAAGGGTTAGGGTTAGGGTTGGGGTTAGGTTTAGGGTTAGGTTTAGGTTTAGGGTTAGGGTTAGCATTAAGGTTAGGGTTAGGTTTAGTGTAAGGGTAAGGGTGAGTGTTAGGGTTCGGGTTAGGTTTAGGTTTAGGGTTAGGGTAAGGGTAAGGGTTAGGGTTAGAGTTAGGATTAGGGGTAGGGTTAAGGTTAGGGTTAGGGTTAGGGTAAGGGTAAGGGTTAGGGTTAGGGTTAGGGTTAGGGAAAGGGTAAGGGTTAGGGTTAGAGTTAGGGTTATGGTTAGGGTTTGGGTTAGGGTAAGGATTAGAGTTAGGGTTAGTGTAAGGGTTAGGGTTAGGTTTAGTATTAAGGTTGGGGTAAGGATTAGGGTAAGGGTAAGTATTAGGGATAGTTTTAGTGTTAGGGTTAGGGTAAGGGTAATGGTTAGGGTTAGGGTTAGGGTAAGGGTAATGGTTTGGGTTATGGTTACGGTTAGGGGTAGGGTCGGTTTAGGTTTAGGGTTAGGGTTATGGTAAGGTTAATTGTTAGGGTTACGGCTAGGGGTAGAGTCGGTTTAGGTTTAGGGTTAGGGTTAGGGTAAGTGTTAGGGTTAGGGTTAGGGTTAGGGTTAGAATAAAGATAACGGTTAGGTTTAGGGTTAAGTTTACGGTTAGGGGTTAGGGTTAGGGTTAGGGTTAGGTTTAGGTTTAGAGTTAGTGTAATGGTAAGGGTGAGGGTTAGGGTTAGGGTTAGGGCTAGGATTAGGGTTAGGGTTAGGGTAAGTAAGGGTTAGGGTTTGGGTTAGGGTTAGGGTTATGGTTAGGGTAAGGTTTAGGGTTAGGGTTAGGGTAAGAGTAAGGTTTAGGGTTAGAGTTAGGGTTAGGGTTAGAGTAAGTGTAAGGGTTAGAGTTAGGGTTAGGGTTAAGGTTAGGTATAGAGTTAGGTTTAGGGTAAGGGTAAGGGTAAGGGTTAGGGTTAGTGTTAGGTTTAGGTTTAAGGTTAGGGTATGGGTAAAGGTTAGGGTTAGGGTTAGGGTTAAGGTTAGGGTCAGGGTTAGGGTAAGGGTAAGTGTAAGGCTAAGGGTTAGAGTTAAGGTTAGGGTTAGGGTTAGGATTACGGTAAGGGTTAGGGTTTTGGTAAGGAATAGGGGTAGCTTTAGGTTTAGAGTTAGGTTTAGGGTTAGGGTTAGGGTAAGTGTTAGATTTAGGGTTAGGGTTAGGGTAACGGTTAGGGGTTAGGTTTAGGGTTAGGATCACGGTTAGGGTTAGTGTCAGGGTTAGGTTAGGGTTAGGGTAAGGATTAGGGTTAGGGTTAGGGGAAGGATTAGGTTTAGGGTTAGGGTTAGCATTAAGGTTCGGGTTAGGGTTAGAGTAAGGGTTAGCGTTAGGGTTAGGGTTAGGGGTTAGGGTTAGGGTTAGGGTTAGGGTAAGGGTTAGGGTTAGGGTTAGGGGTAGGGTAACGGTTAGGTTTAGGGTAAGGGTCCAGGTTAGGTATAGTGTAACGGTCCTGGTTATGGTTAGAGTAAGGGTAAGTGTAAGGGTTAGGGTTAGGGTTAGGGTTAGGTTTAGGTTTGGGGTTAGGGTTAGGGTTAGGTTTAGGGTTAGGGTTAGGGTAAGGGTAATGGTTTGGGTTAGAGTTAGTGTTAGGTTTAACGTTAGGGTAAGGGTTAGGGTTAGGTTTAGGGATAGGGTTAGTTGTGTGGTTTTGGTTTAGAGTTAGGGTAAGTGTAAGGTTTACGGTTAGGGTTAAGGTTAGGGGTAAGGGTTTGGGTTAGGGTTATGGTTAGACCTTAGGGTTAGGTTTGGGGTTAGGGTAAGTGTAAGGTTTAGGGTTATGTTAGGGTTAGTTTTGTGTTTTGGTTAGGATAAGGGTAAGGGTTAGGGTTAGGGTTAGGGTTAGTTTTAGGGTTAGGGTTAGGGTTAGGGTTAGGGTAAGGGTAAGGGTAAGGCTTAGGGTTAAGGTTAGGGTTAGGGTTAGGGTTAGGGATAGGGTAAGGTTTAGGATTAGGGTTAGGGTTCGGTTTATGTTTAGGGTTAGGGTAAGGGTAAGGTTTAGGTTTAGGTTTAGGGTTTGGGGTTAGGGTTAGGGTTAGGGTAGGGTAAGTTTTAGGGTTAGGGTTAGGGTTAGGGTAAGTGTAAGGGTTAGGGTTATGTTTAGGTTTAGGGTTAGGGTTAGGGTTAGGGTTAGGGTTAAGGTAAGTGTTAGGGTTAGGTTTACTGTAAGGGTAAGATTATGGGTTAGGGTTAGGGTTAGCGTTAGGGAAAGGGTAAGGGTAAGGGTTAGGGTTAGGGTTAGGGTTCGGGTTAGGTTTAGGGTTAGGGCTAGGGTAAGCGTAAGTGTTAGGGTTAGGGTTAGGGTGATTTAGGGTTAGTTTTAGGGTTAGGGTAAGGGTAAGGGTTAGGGTTAAGGTTCAGGTTAGGGTTAGGGTAAGGGTTAGGGTAAGGTTTAGGGTTAGGGTAAGGGTTAGGGTTAGGGTTAGGTTTAGGGTTAGGGTGAAGGTTTGGGTTAGGGTTAGGGTTAGGGTTAGGGTGAGCATTAATGTTAGGGTTAGGGTAAGGGTAAGGGTTAGGGTTAAGTTTAGGAATAGGTTTAGGGTTTGGGGTTGTGGTTAGTGTTAGGGTAAGGGTAAGTTTTAGGGTTAGGGTTAGGGTTAGGGTAAGTGTAAGGGTTAGGGTTATGTTTAGATTTAGGGTTAGGGTTAGGGTTAGGGTTATGGTTAGGGTTAGGGTAAGGGTAAGTGTTAGGGTTAGGGTTAAGGTTACGGTTAGGATAAGGGTAAGGGTAAGGGTAAGGCTTAGGGTTAGGTTTAGAGTTAGGTTTAGAGTTAGGGTTAGTGTTAGTTTTAGTGTTAGAGTTAGGGTTAGGGTAAGGGAAAGGGTTAGGTTTAGGGTTAGGGTTAGGTTTAGGGTTAGGGTTAGGGTTAGGTTTACAGTTAGGGTTAGGGTTAGGTTTAGGGTTAGGGTTAGGGTAAGGGTAAGGGTTAGGGTTAGGGTTTGGGTTAGGGTTAGGTTTAGGGTTAGGGTTAGGGTAAGGGTAAGGGTTAGGGTTAGGGTTAGGGTTAAGGTTAGGGTTATGGTTAGGCTTAGGGTTAGGGTAGGATTAAGGGTTACGGTTAGGTTTAGGGTTAGGGTTAGGGTTAGGGTAAGGGTTAGGTTAAGGGTAAGGTTGAGGGTTTGGGTTAGGGTTAGGGATAGGGTAAGGTTATGGTTAGGGTTAGGGTTAGGATAAGGATTAGTGTTAGGGTTAGGGTTAGGGTAAGGATTCGGGTTAGGGTTAGGGAAAGGGTAAGGGTTAGGGTTAGGGTTTTGGTTAGGTAAAGGATTAGGGTTAGGGTTAGGATTAGGGTACGGGTTTGGGTTAGGGTTAGCATTAGGGTTAGGGTTACGATTAGAGTTAGGGTTAGGTTAAGGCTTAGGGTTAGGGTTAGAGTTAGGGTTAGGGTTAAGGTTAGGGTTAGGGTTAGGGTAAGGGTAATGGTTAGGGTTAAGGTTAGGGTTAGGGGTTAGGGTTAGGATTAGGGTTAGGTTTAGGGTAAGGTAAGGTTTAGGGTTAGGGTTAGGGTTAAGGTAAGGGTAAGGGTTAGGGTTAGGTTTAGTGTTAGGTTTTGGGTTAGGGTTATGGTTAGGGTTAGTGTTAGGTTTAGGGTTAGGGTTAGGTTTAGGGTTAGGGTTAGGGTTAGGGTAAGGGTTAGGGTTAGGGGAAGGTTTAGGGTTAGGGTTACGGGTTAGAGATAGGGTTAGGGTTAGGGTTAGGGATAGGGTTTGTTTTAGGGTTAGGATTAGGGATAGGGTTTGTTTTAGGGTTAGGGTTAGTGTTAAGGTTACTGTAAGGGTTAGGGTTAGGGTAAGCGTAAGGGTCATGGTTAGGGTTATGGTTAGGGTAAGGGTTAGGGTTAGGGTAAAGTTTAGGGTTAAGGTTAGTGTTAGTATAAGGTTTAGGATTAGGGTTAGCATTAAGGTTAGTGTTAGTGTTAGGGTAAGGGTAAGGGTTAGGTTTAGGATTAGGTTTAGGGGTTATAGTTAGGGTTAGGGTTAGGGTTAGTGCTAGGGTTAGGTTTAAGGTTAGGGTCAGGGTTAGGGTTAAGGCAAGGGTAAGTGTTAGGGTTAGGGTTATTGTTAGGGTTTGGGTTAGGGTAAGGATTAGAGTTAGGGTTAGTGTAAGGGTTAGGGTTAGGTTTAGTATTAAGGTTGGGGTAAGGATTAGGGTAAGGGTAAGTATTAGGGATAGTTTTAGTGTTAGGGTTAGGGTAAGGGTAATGGTTAGGGTTAGGGTTAGGGTAAGGGTAATGGTTTGGGTTATGGTTACGGTTAGGGGTAGGGTCGGTTTAGGTTTAGGGTTAGGGTTATGGTAAGGTTAATTGTTAGGGTTACGGCTAGGGGTAGAGTCGGTTTAGGTTTAGGGTTAGGGTTAGGGTAAGTGTTAGGGTTAGGGTTAGGGTTAGGGTTAGAATAAAGATAACGGTTAGGTTTAGGGTTAAGTTTACGGTTAGGGGTTAGGGTTAGGGTTAGGGTTAGGTTTAGGTTTAGAGTTAGTGTAATGGTAAGGGTGAGGGTTAGGGTTAGGGTTAGGGCTAGGATTAGGGTTAGGGTTAGGGTAAGTAAGGGTTAGGGTTTGGGTTAGGGTTAGGGTTATGGTTAGGGTAAGGTTTAGGGTTAGGGTTAGGGTAAGAGTAAGGTTTAGGGTTAGAGTTAGGGTTAGGGTTAGAGTAAGTGTAAGGGTTAGAGTTAGGGTTAGGGTTAAGGTTAGGTATAGAGTTAGGTTTAGGGTAAGGGTAAGGGTAAGGGTTAGGGTTAGTGTTAGGTTTAGGTTTAAG
>JANJXV010000895.1:152500-178069 GCA_024803745.1 Megascapheus bottae
GGGGTTAGGGTTAGGATTAGGGTTAGGTTTAGGGTAAGGTAAGGTTTAGGGTTAGGGTTAGGGTTAAGGTAAGGGTAAGGGTTAGGGTTAGGTTTAGTGTTAGGTTTTGGGTTAGGGTTATGGTTAGGGTTAGTGTTAGGTTTAGGGTTAGGGTTAGGTTTAGGGTTAGGGTTAGGGTTAGGGTAAGGGTTAGGGTTAGGGGAAGGTTTAGGGTTAGGGTTACGGGTTAGAGATAGGGTTAGGGTTAGGGTTAGGGATAGGGTTTGTTTTAGGGTTAGGGTTAGGGATAGGGTTTGTTTTAGGGTTAGGGTTAGTGTTAAGGTTACTGTAAGGGTTAGGGTTAGGGTAAGCGTAAGGGTCATGGTTAGGGTTATGGTTAGGGTAAGGGTTAGGGTTAGGGTAAAGTTTAGGGTTAAGGTTAGTGTTAGTATAAGGTTTAGGATTAGGGTTAGCATTAAGGTTAGTGTTAGTGTTAGGGTAAGGGTAAGGGTTAGGTTTAGGATTAGGTTTAGGGGTTATAGTTAGGGTTAGGGTTAGGGTTAGTGCTAGGGTTAGGTTTAAGGTTAGGGTCAGGGTTAGGGTTAAGGCAAGGGTAAGTGTTAGGGTTAGGGTTAGGGTTAGGTTTAGGATAAGGGTAAGGGTTAGGGTTAGGGTTAGGTTTAGGGTTAGGGGTTAGGCTTAGGGTTAGGGTTAGGGTTAGGGTAAGTGTTAGGCTTAGGGTTACTGTTAGGTTTAGGGTAAGGGTTAGTTTTAGAGTTAGAGTTAGGGTTAGGGGTTAGGGTTTGGTTTAGTGTTAGGGTTAGGGTAAGGGTTAGGGTTAGGTTTAGGGTTAGTGTAAGGGTTAGGTTTAGGGTAAGGGTTAGGGTTAGGGTTAGGGTTAGGGTTAGTTTTATGGTTAGTCTAAGGGTAAGGTTTAGTGTTAGGTTTAGGTTTGGGATTAATGTTAGGGTTAGGGTTAGGATTAGCGTTAGGGTTAGGGGTTAGTGTTAGGGTTAGGGTTAGGGTAAAGTTTAGGGTTAGTGTAAGGGTTAGGGTTAGGGTTAGGGTAAGGTTAAGGGTTAGAGTTAGGCTTAGGGGTAGGGTAAGGGTCAGGGGTTAGGGATAGGTTTAGGCTGAGCGCTAGGGTTAGGGTTAGGGTTAGCATTAAGTTTAGCGTTAGGGTAGGGTAAGAGTAAGGGTTAGGGTTAGGGTTAGGGTTAGGGTAAGGATTACGGTTAGGGTTAGGGTAGGGTAAGGGTAAGGGTTAGGTTTAGGGTTAGGCTTAGGGTTAGGGTTAGGGTTAGGGTGAGGGTAAATGTTAGGGTTAGGGTTGGGGTAAGGTTAAGTTTCAGCGTTAGAGTTAGGGTTAGGGTTAGGTTTAGTGTTAGGGTAAGGGTAAGGGTAAGGGTTAGGTTTAGGATTAGGATAAGGTTAAGTTTTAGCGTTAGAGTTAGGGTTAGGGTTAGGTTTAGTGTTAGGGTAAGGGTAAGGGATAGGGTTAGGGTTAGGGTTAGGGTAAGGGTAAGTTTTAGCTTTAAGGTTAGGGGTAGGGGTTAGGGTTAGGTTTACTGTTAGGGTTAGGGTTAGGGTTAAGGTTAGGGTTAGTTTTATGGTTAGGGTTAGGGTAAGGGTAAGGGTTAGTGTTAGGTTTACGATTGGGGTTAAGTTTAGTGTTAGGGTTACGTTTAGAGTTGGGGTTAGGGTTAGGTTTAGGGTTAGGGTTAGGGTAAGGGAAAGGGTTAGGGTTAGGGTTAGGGTTAGGGTTAGGTTTAGGGTTAGGGTTAGGGTAAGGGTTAGGTTTAGGTTTAGGGTTAAGGTTGGGCTTAAAGTTAGGCTTAGGGTTAGGGTAGGGGTAAGTGTTTAGAGTTAGGGTTAGGGTTAGGGTTAGGGTCAGGGGTTGGGATTCGGGTTCGGGTTAATGTTAGTGTAAGGGTAAGTGTTAGGGTTAGGGTTAGGGTAAGGGTAAAGGTAAGGATTAGGGTTAGGGTTAGGGTTAGGGTTAAGGTAAGTGTAAGGGTTAGCGATAGGGTTAGGGTTAATGTAAGGGTTAGGGTTAGGTTTAGGGTAAGGGTAAGGTTTAGGGTTAGGGTTAGGGTTAGCGTTAGGATAAGGGTAAGGGTAAGGGTTAGGGTTAGGGTTCGGGTTCGGGTTAGGTTTAGGGTTAGGGCTAGGGTGAGGGTAAGGGTTAGGGTTAGGGTTAGGGTGAGGTTTAGTGTTAGGTTTAGGGTTAGGGTAAGGGTAAGGGTTAGGGTTAAGGTTCAGGTTAGGGTTAGGGTAAGGGTTAGGGTAAAGTTTGGGTTAGGGTAAGCGTTAGGGTTAGGGTTAGGGTTAGGTTTAGGGTTAGGGTAATGGTTTGGGTTAGGGTTAGGTTTAGGGTTAGGGTAGGGGTACGGGTTATGGTTAGGGTTAGGGTTAGGGGAAGGGTTAGGGTTAGGTTTAGGGTTAGGGTTAGGTTTGGAGTTAGGGTTAGGGTTAGGGTTAGTTTTAGAGTTAGGGTTAGGGTTAAGGTTAGGGTAAGGGTACGCATTAGGGTTAATGTTAGGTTTAGGGTTACGGTTAGCATTAGGGTTAGGTTAGGGTAACGGTTAGGGTTAGGGTTAGGTTTACGGTGAGGTTTAGGGTTAGGGTTAGGGTAAGGGTTAGGGTTAGGGTTAGGTTTAGGGTTGCGGTTAAGGTTAGGGTTAGGGTTAGGGTAAGGGTAAGTGTAAGGGTTAGGTTTAGGGTAAGGGAAAGGGTTAGGGTTACGGTTAGGGTTAGGTTTAGGGTTAGGGTTAGGGTTACGTTTAGAGTTAGGGTTAGGTTTAGGGTTAGGGTTAGTGTTAGGGTAAGGGAAAGGGTTAGGGTTAGGGTTAAGGTTGGGTTTAAGGTTAGGGTTAGGGTAAGAGTAAGGGTTAGGGTTAGGTTTAGGGTTAAGGTTGGGCTTAAGTTTAGGTTTAGGGTTAGGGTAGGGGTAAGGGTTACGGTTAGGTTTAGGGTTAGGGTTAGGGTTAGTGTTAGGGTTTGGGTAAGGGTTAGGTTAAAGGTAAGCGTTAGGGTTAGGGATAGGGTTAGGGATAGGGTAAGGGTTATGGTTAGGTTTAGGGTTAGGGTAAGTATTAATGTTAGGGTTAGGGATACGGTAAGGGTTCGGTTTAGGGTTAGGGTTATATTTAGGGAAAGGATTAGGGTTAGGGTTAGGGTTAGGGTATGGGGTAGGATTTGGGTTAGGGATAGCATTAGGATTAGGGTTAAGGTTAGGGTAAGGGTAATGGTTAGGTTTAGGGTTAGGGTTAGGGTAGGGGTAAGGGTTAGGGTTAGTGTTAGGGTTAGGGTTAGGGTTAGGGTAAGGGTAAGTCTTAGGGTTAGGGTTAGTGTTAGGGTTAGGGTTAAGGTTAGGGTTAGGGTTAGGGGAAGGGTAAGGGATAGGGTTAGGGTTAGGTTTAGGGGTTAGGGTTAGGGTTAGGGTTAGGTTTAGGTTAAGGTTAAGGTTTAGAGTTAGGTTTAGGTTTAGGGTTATTTTTATGGTAATGGTAAGGGTTAGGGTTAGGGTTAGGGTAAGGATTAGGGTTAGGTTTAGGGTAAAGGTAAGGTTTAGGGTTAGGGTTAGGGTTAGGGTAAGGGTTAGGGTTAGGGTTAGGTTTAGGCTTAGGGTTAGGGTTAGGGTTAGGCTTAGGGTTAGGGTAAGAGTAAGTTTTAGCGTTAGAGTTAGGGTTAGGTTTAGGGTTAGGTTTAGTGTTAGGGTTAGGGTAAGGGTTAGGTTTAGTGTAAGGGTTAGGATTAAGGTTAGGGTTAGGGTTAGGGTTAGTGTTAGGGTTAGGGTAAGGGTTAGGTTAAAGGTAAGGCTTAGGGTTAGGTTTAGGGATAGGGTAAGGGTTATGGTTAGGTTTAGGGTTAGGGTAAGGAGTAGGGTTAGGGTAAGGATTCGGGTTAGGGTTAGGGTTAGGATACGGGTTAGTGTTTGGGTTTGGGTTAGCATTATGGTTAGGGTTAAGGTTAGGGTTAAGGTAATTGTTAGGGTTAGGGTTAGGGTAAGTGTAAGGGTTAGGGTTAGGGTTAGGTTTAGGATAAGTGTAAGGCTTAGGGTTAGGGTTACTGTTAGGGTTAGGGTTAAGGTTAGGGTTAGGGTTAGGCTAAGGGCAAGGGGAGGGTTAGGGTTAGGATTAGGGGTTAGGGTTAGGTTTAGGTTTAGGGTAAGGGTAAGGTTTAGGGTTAGGTTTAGGGTTAGTGTTGGGTTTAGGGTTAGGGTTAGGGGAAGGGTAAGGGTTAGGGTTAGGGTTAGGGTTAGGTTTAGGGTTAGAGTTAGGGTTAGGGTTAGGGTAAGGGTAGGTTTAGGGTTAAGGTTAGGGTTAGGGTTAGGGTTAGGGTAAGGGTTTGGGTTAGGTTTAGTGTTAGGTTTAGGGTTAGGGTTAGGGTAAGGGTAAGGGTTAGGGGTTAGGGTTAGGTTTAGGTTTAGGGTTATGGTTAGGGTTAGGGTAAGGGTATGGTTAGGGTTAAGGTTAGGGTTAGGGTTAGGGTTAGGGTTAGGGTAAGGGTTAGGGTTAGGGTTAGGGTTAGGTTTACAGTTAGGGTTAAGAAAAGGTTAAGGGTTAGGGTTAGGTTTAGGCTTGGGGTTACGGTTAGGGTTAGGGTTAGGGTAACGGTAAGTGTTAGGGTTAGGGATAGGGAAAGGTTTAGGGTTAGGGTTATGGGTTAGAGATAGGGTTAGGGTTAGGGTTATGTATAGGGTTAGGTTTAGGGTTAGGGTTACGGTAAGGGTTATGTTTAGGGTAAGGGTAAGGGTCATGATTAGTGTTAGGGTTAGTGTAAGGGTTAGGTTTAGGGTAAGGGTTAGGGTTAAGGTTAGGTTTAGTTAGGGTTAGGGTTAGGGTTAGGGTAAGGGTGAGGGTTAGGTTTAGGGTTAGGGTTAGGTTGGGGTTAGGATTAGGGTTAGGGTTAATTTTAGGGTTAGGGTTAGGGTTAAGGTTAGTGTAAGGGTAAGCGTTAGGGTTAATGTTAGGTTTAGTGTTAGGGTTAGCATTAGGTTTAGGGTTAGGGTAAAGGTTAGAGTTAGGGTTAGGATTAAGGTTAGGTTTAGGGTTAGGTTTAGGGTAAGGGTATGGGTTAGGGTTAGGTTTTGGGTTGGGGTTAAGGTTAGGATTAGGGTTAGGGTAAGGGTAAGGGCTAGGGTTAGGGTAAGGGAAAGGGTTAGTGTTAGTGTTAGAGTTAGGTTAGGGTTAGGGTTAGGGTTAGGTTTAGGGTTAGGGTTAGGGTAAGGGAAAGGGTTAGGGTTAGACTTAGGGTTAGGGTTAGGGTTAGGGTTAGGGTTAGGGTAAGGGTAAGTGTTATGGTTAGGGTTAGGGTTAAGGTTAGGGTTAGGGTTAGGCTTAGTGTTAGGGTAGGGGTAAGGGTTACGGTTAGGTTTAGGGTTAGGTTTAGGGTTAGGGTTAGTGTTAGGGTTAGGGTAAGGGTTAGGTTAAAGGTATGGGTTAGGGTTAGGGATAGGGTAAGGGTTATGGTTAGGTTTAGGGTTAGGGCAAGGATTAGGGTTAGGGTTAGGGTTAGGTTAAGGATTCGGGTTAGGGTTAGGGTTAGGTTACGGGTTAGTGTTTGGGTTTGGGTTAGCGTTATGGTTAGGGTTGGGTTTAGGGTAAGTGTTAGGGTTAGGTTTAGTGTTAGGGTAAGGGTTAGGGTTAGGGTTAGGGTTAGGGTAAGGGTAAGTTTTAGCGTTAAAGTTAGGGTTAGGGGTTAGGGTTAGATTTAGTGTTAGGGTAAGGGTTAGGGTTAAGGTTAGGGTTAGTTTTATGGTTACGGTTAGGGTAAGGGTAAGGGTTAGTGTTAGGTTTAGGTTTGGGGTTAAGTTTAGGGTTAGGGTTACGTTTAGAGTTATGGTTAGGGTGAGGTTTACGGTTAGGGTTAGGGTAAGGGAAAGGGTTAGGGTTAGGGTTTGGTTTAGAGTTATGGTTAGGGTAAGGGCAAGGGTTAGGGTTAGAGTTAGTGTTAAGTTTGGGCTTAAGGTTAGGCTTAGGGTTAGGGTAGGGGTAAGTGTTTAGAGTTAGGGTTAGGGTTAGGGTTAAGGTCAGGGGTTAGGGTTCGGGTTCGGGTTAATGTTAGGGTAAGGGTAAGTGTTAGGGTGAGGGTTAGGGTAAAGGTAATGGTAACGATTAGGGTTAGGGTTAGGGTTAGGGTTAAGGTAAGTGTAAGGGTTAGCGATAGTGTTATGGTTAATGTAAGGTTTAGGGTTAGGTTTAGGGCAAGGGTAAGGTTTAGGGTTAGGGTTAGGGTTAGGGTTAGGGTTAGGGTAAGGGTAAGTGTTATTGTTAGAGTTAGGGTTAGGGTTAGGGTGAGGTTTAGGGTTAGGTTTAGGGTTAGGGTAAGGGTAAGGGTTAGGGTTAAGTTTCAGGTTAGGGTTAGGGTAAGGGTTAGGGTAAGGTTTGGGTTAGGGTAAAGGTTAGGGTTAGGGTTAGGGTTACGGTTAGGTTTAGGGTTAGGGTGATGTTTTGGGTTAGGGTTAGGGTTAGGGTTAGGGTATGGGTAAGGGTTATGTTTAGGGTTAGGGTTAGGGTAAGGGTTAGGTTTAGGTTTAGGGTTAGGGTTACGTTTAGAGTTAGGGTTATGGTTAGTTTTATGGTTAGGGTTAGGTAAGGGAAAGGGTTAGGGTTAGGGTTAGGGTTAGGCTTAAGGTTAGGCTTAGGGTTAGGGTTGGGGTAAGGGTTACGGTTAGGTTTAGGGTTAGGGTTAGGGTTAGTGTTAGGGTTAGGGTAAGAGTTAGGTTAAAGTTAAGCGTTAGGGTTAGGGTTAGGGTTAGGGATAGGGTTAGGGATAGGGTAAGGGTTATGGTTAGATTTAGGGTTAGGGTAAGTATTAGGTTAGGTTTACGGATAGGGTAAGGATTCTGGTTAGGGTTAGGGTTAGGGTTAGGTTGAGGGTTAGGGAAAGGATTAGGGTTAGGGTTAGGGTATGGGTTAGGGTTTGGGTTAGGGATAGCATTAGGGTTAGGGTTAAGGTTAGGGTAAGGGTAATGGTTAGGGTTAGGTTTAGGGTTAGGGTAAGGGTAAGGGTTAGGGTTAGGGTTAGGTTTAGGGTTAGGGTTATGGTAAGGGTAAGTCTTAGTGTTAGGGTTAGGGTTAAGTTTAGGGTTAGGGTTAGGGGAAGGGTATGGGTTAGGGTTAGGGTTAGGTTTAGGGGTTAGTGTTAGGGTTAGGGTTAGGTTTAGGTTAAGGTTCAGGTTTAGGGTTAGGTTTAGGGTTAGGGTTATTGTTATGGTAAGGGTAAGGGGTAGGGTTAGGGTTAGGGTTAGGGTAAGGGTTAGGGTTAGGTTTAGGGTAAGAGTAAGTTTTAGGGTAAGGGTTAGGGTTAGGGTTAGGGTTAGTGTTACGTTTAGGGTTAGGGTTAGGGGAAGGGTAAGGGTTAGGGTTAGTGTTAGGTTTAGGTTTAGGTTTAGGGTTAGTGTTAGGGTTAGGGTAAGGGTAGGGTTAGGGTTAAGGTTAGGGTTAGGGTTAGGGTTAGGGTAAGGTTTAGGGTTAGGTTAAGGGTTAGGGTTAGGGTTAGGGTTAGGTTTAGGTTTACGGTTAGGGTTAAGGTAAGGGTAAGGGTTAGGGTTAGGTTTAGGCTTGGGGTTAAGGTTAGGGTTAGGGTTAGGGTAAGGGTAAGGTTTAGGGTTAGGGTTAGGAAAAGGATTAGGGTTAAGGTTATGGGTTAGAGATGGGGTTAGGGTTAGGGTTAGGGATAGGGTTAGGTTTAGGGTGAGAGTTAGGGTTAGGGTTACGGTAAGGGTTAGGGTTTGGGTAAGGGTAAAGGCTATATTTAGGGTTAGGGTTAGGGTTAGGGTAAAGATTAGAGTTAGGGTTAGTGTTAGTGTAAGGTTTAGGGTTAGGGTTAGGGTTAGGTTTAGCATTAAGGTTGGGTTAGGGTTAGGGAAAGGGTAGGGGTTAGGGTTAGGATTAGTGTTAGGGTTAGGGGTTATAGGTAGGGTTAGGGTTAGGGATAGTGCTAGTTTCAGGTTTAGGGTTAGGGTCAGGGTTAGGGTTAAGTAAGGGTAAGTGTGAGGTTGAAGGTTAGGGTTAGGTTTAGGATAAGGGTAAGGGTTAGGGTTAGGGTTAGGGTTAGGTTTAGGGTTACGGTTAGGGTTAGGAGTTAGGTTTAGCGTTAGGGTAGGGTTAGGGTTAGGGGTAGGGTTAGGGTAAAGGTAAGTGTTAGGTTTAGGGTTAGGCTTAGGGTTAGGGTTAGTGTTAGGGTTAGGGTAAGTGTTAGGGTTAGGGTTAGGGTTAGGTTTAGGGTTAGGGTAAGGGTAAGTTTTAGCGTTAGAGATAGGGTTAGGGGTTAGGGTTAGGTTTAGTGTTAGGGTTAGGGTAACGGTTAGGGTTAGGGTTAGTTTTAGGGTACGGGTTAGGTTTAAGTTAAGGGTTAGGGTTAGGGTTAATGTTAGGGTTATTTTTATGGTTAGGTTTAGGGTAAGGGTTAGTGTTAGCTTTAGGTTTGGGGTTAAGTTTAGCGTTAGGGTTAGGATAAGGGTAAGGGTAAGGTTAGGATTAGGGTTAGGTTAAGGGTTAGGGTTAGGGTTAGGGTTAGGTTTAGGGTTAGGGTTAGGTTTGGGGTTAGGGTTAGTGTTAGGTTTAGGGTTAGGGTTAGGGTAAGGGTAAGGGTTAGGGTTAGGGTTAGTGTTAGGTTTAGGGTTAGGGTTAGGGTAAGGGTATGGTTAGGGTTAAGGTTAGGGTTAGGGTTAGGGTTAGGGTAAGGGTAAGGGTTAGGGTTAGTGTTAGGGTTAGGGTTAGGGTTAGGTTTACGGTTAGGATTAAGGTAAGGGTAAGGGTTATGGTAAGTTTTAGGCTTGTGGTTAAGTTAGGATTAGGGTTAAGGTAAGGGTAAGTGTTAGGGTAAGGATTAGGGAAAGGTTTAGGGTTAGGGTTATGGGTTAGAGATAGGGTTAGGTTTAGGGTTAGGGTTAGGTTTACGGTAAGAGTTAGGTTTAGGGTAAGGATAAGGGTTGTGGTTAGGGTTAGGGTTAGGGTAAGTGTTAGGGTTAGGGTTAGGGTTAGGGTTAGGGTTAGGGTAAAGATTAGGGTTAGAGTTAGTTTCAGTGTAAGGTTTATGGTTAGGGTTAGGGTTAGGTTTAGCATTAAGGTTAGGGTTAGCGTTAGGGTAAGGGTAAGGGTTAGGGTTAGCATTAGGGTTAGGGTGAGGGTTAATGTTAAGGTTAGTTTTATTGTTAGGGTTAGGGTATGGGTAAGGGTTAGTGTTAGCTTTAGATTTGGGGTTAAGGTTAGCGTTAGGCTTAGGATAAAGGTAAGGGTAAGGGTTAGGGTTAGGGTTAGGGTAAGGGTTAGGGTTAGGGTAACGTTTAGGGTGAGCATTAGGATTAGGGTTAGGGTTAGGGGTTAGTGTTAGGGTTAGGGTTAGGGTAAAGTGTAGGGTTAGTGTAAGGGTTAGGGTTAGGGTTAGGGTTAGGGTAAGGGTAAGGGTTAGAGTTAGGGTTAGGGTTAGGGTTACGTTCAGGGTTTAGGGTTCAGGTTCGGGTTAGTTTGAGGGTAAGGGTAAGTGTTAGGTTTAGTGTTAGGGTAACGGTAAGGGTAAGGGTTAGGGTTAGGGTTAGTGTTAAGGTAATGGTAAGTATTAGGGTTAGTGTTAGGGTTATGGTTAGGTTTAGCTTTAGTGTTATGGTAAGGGTAATGGTTAGGGTTAGGGTTAGGGTTAGGGGTTAGGATTAGGATTAGGGTTAGGGTTAGGGTTAGGTTTAGAGTTAGGGTAAGGATAAGGTTTAGGGTTAGGGTTCGGGTTAGCGGTTAGGGTTAGGGTTACGGTTAGGGTGAAGGTAATGGTAAGGGTTAGGGTTAGGGTTAGGGTAAGGGTTATGGTTAGGTTTAGGGTAAGGGTAAGGTTTAGGGTTAGGTTATGGTTAGGTTTGGTGTTAGGGTAAGGGTAAGGGTTAGGGTTAGGGTTAGTTTTAGGGTTAGGGTTAGGGTTAGGGTTAGGGTAAGGGTAAGGGTTAGGGTTAAGGTTAGGGTTAGGGTTAGGGTTAGGGTATGTGTTAGGTTTAGGGTAAGGGTTGGGGTTAGGGTTAGGTTTATGATTAGGGTTAGGGTAAGGGTAAGGGTTAGGGTTAGTTTTAGGGTTGGCGTTAAGGTTAGGGTAAGGGTTAGGGTTAGTGTTAGGTTTAGGGTTAGGGTTAGGGGAAGGGTGAGGGTTAGGGTTAGGGTTAGGGTTAGGGTTAATGTTAGGGTTAGGGTAAGGGTAGGGTTAGGGTTAAGGTTAGGGTTAGGGTTAGGGTTAGGGTAAGGTTTAGGGTTAGGGTAAGGTTTAGGGTAAGGCTTAGGTTTACGGTTAGGGTTAAGGTAAGGATAAAGGTTAGGGTTAGGTTTAGGCTTGGGGTTAAGGTTAGGGTTAGGGTTACGGTAAGGGTAAGGGTTAGGGTTAGGGTTAGGGAAAGGTTTAGGGTTAGGGTTATGGGTTAGAGATAGGGTTAGGGTTAGGGTTAGGGATAGGGTTAGGTTTAGAGTTAGAGTTAGGGTTAGGGTTACGGTAAGGGTTAGGCTTAGGGTAAGGGTAAAGGTTAGAGTTAGGGATAGGGTAAGGGGTAGGGTTAGGGTTAGGGTTAGCGTTAGCATTAAGGTTAGGGTTAGGGTAAGGTTAAGGGTTAGGGTTAGGATTCGTGTTAGGGTTAGGGGTTATAGTTAGGGTTAGGGTTTGGGATAGTGCTAGTTTCAGGTTTAGGTTTAGGGTCAGGGTTAGGGTTAAGGTAAGGTTAAGTGTTAGTGTTAAGGTTAGGGCTGGTTTAGGATAAGGGTAAGGGTTAGGGTTAGGGTTACGGTTAGGTTTAGGAGTTAGGTTAAGGTTAGGTTAGGGTTAGGGTAAGGTTAGGGTTAGGGTCAGGTTTAGGGTAAGGGTAAGGGTAAGTGTAAGGGTTAGGGTTAGGCTTAGGGTTAGGGTTGGGGTTAGGGTTAGGGTAAGTGTTAGGGTTAGGGTAGGGTTAGGTTTAGGGTTAGGGTAAGGGTAAGTTTTAGCGTTAGAGATTGGGTTAGGGATTAGGGTTAGGTTTAGTGTTAGGGTTAGGGTAACGGTTAGGGTTAGGGTTAGTTTTAGTGTAACGGTTATGTTTAAGGTAAGGGTTAGGGTTAGGGTTAAGGTTAGGGTTAGTTTTATGGTTAGGGTTAGGGTAAGGGTAAGGGTTAGTGTTAGCTTTAGGTTTGGGTTTAACGTTAGCGTTAGGGTTAGGATAAGTGTAAGGGTAAGGGTTAGGTTTAGGGTTAGGGTAAGGGTTAGGGTTAGGGTAACGGTTAGGGTGAGCGTTAGTATTAGGGTTAGGGTTAGGGGTTAGTGTTAGGGTTAGCGTTATGGTAAAGTGTAGGGTTAGTGTAAGGGTTAGGGTTAGGTTTAGGGTAAGGGTAAGCGTAAGGGTTAGAGTTAGGGTTAGGGTTAGGGTTAGGTTCAGTGTTTAGGGTTCGGGTTCGGGTTAGTGTGAGGGTAAGGGTAAGTGTTAGGGTTCGGGTTAGGGTAAGGGTAAGGGTAAGGGTAAGGGTTAGGGTTAGTTTAGGGTTAGGGTTAGGGTAAGGGTAAGTATTAGGGTTAGTGTTAGGGTTAAGGTTAGGTTTAGGTTTAGTGTTAGGGTAAGGGTAAGGGTTAGGTTTAGGGTTAGGGATAGGGGTTAGGATTAGGATTAGGGTTAGGGTTAGGTTTAGAGTTAGGGTAAGGATAAGGTTTAGGGTTAGGGTTCGGGATAGGGGTTAGGGTTAGGGTTACGGTTAGGGTGAAGTTAAGGATAAGGGTTAGGGTTAGGGTAAGGGTTATGGTTAGGATAGGGTAAGGGTAAGGTTTAGGGTTAGGTTATGGTTAGGTTTGGTGTTAGGGTAAGGGTAAGGGTTAGGGTTAGGGTTAGTTTCAGGGTTAGGGTTAGGGTTAGGGTTAGGGTAAAGGTAAGGGTTAGGGTTAAGGTTAGGGTTAGGGTTAGGGTTAGGGTTAGTTTCAGGGTTAGGGTTAGGGTTAGGGTTAGGGTAAAGGTAAGGGTTAGGGTTAAGGTTAGGGTTAGGGTTAGGGTTAGGGTATGGGTTAGGTTTAGGGTAAGGGTTGGGGTTAGGGTTAGGTTTATAATTAGGGTTAGGGTAAGGGTAAGGGTTAGGTTTAGGTTTAGGGTTGGCGTTAAGGTTAGGGTTAGGGTTAGGTTAAGTGTAAGCATTAGGGTCATTGTTAGGGTAAGGGTAAGGGTTAGAGTTAGGGTTAGGGTTAGGGTTAGGGTGAGTGTTAGGGTTAGGGTAAGGTTTAGCGGTTATGGTTAGGGTTAGGTTTAGGGTAAGGCTTAGGGTTAGGGTAAGGTTTAGGTTTAGGGGTAGGGTTAGGGTAAGGGTAATGGTTAGGTTTAGGGTTACGGTTAGGGTTAGGGTGTATTGTTAGGGTTAGGTAAGGGTAAGTGTTAGGGTTAGGGTTAGCGTTAAGTTTAGGATAATGGTTAGGGTTAGGTTTAGGGTTAAGGTTAGAGTTAGGGTTAGGGGTAGGCTAAGGGTTAGTTTAAGGGTAAGTGTCAGGGTTAGGATTGGGGTTAGGGTTAGGGTTCGGGTAAGGATTAGGGTTAGGGTAAGGGTTAGGGTTAGGTTTAGGGTTAGGGTTAGGGTAAGGGTTATGGTTAGGGTTAGGGTTAGGTAAGGGTAAGTGTTAGGGTTAGAGTTATGGTTGGGTTTAGGGTAAGTGTAAGGGTTAGAGTTAGGGTTAGGTTTAGGTTTAGGGTTAGGGTAAGGGCAAGGGTTAGGGTTAGGGTTAGGGGTTAGGATTAGGATTAGGGTTAGGGTTAGTATTAGGTTTAGGGTAAGGTTTAGGGTAAGGGTAAGGGTTAGGGTTAGGGTTAGGGTTAGGTTTAGGGTTACGGTTAGGGTATGGGTAAGGTTTAGGATTAGGGTTAGGGTGAGGGTTAAGGTTAGGGTTAGTGTTACGGTAAGGGTAAGGGTAAGGGTTAGGGTTAGGGTTAGGGATTAGGGTTAGGGTTAGGGTTAGGTTAGTGTTAGGGTAAGTGTAAGGGTTAGGGTTAGAGTTAGGGTTAGGGGTTATGTTTAGGGTTAGGATTAGGCTTAGGGTAAGGGTTAGGGTTAGGGTTAGGGTAAGAGTAAGGTTTAGGGTTAGGGTTAGGGTTAGGGTTACGGTAAGGCTAAGGGTTAGGGTTAGGGTTAGGTTTTATTTCGGGTTAGGGTTAGGGTAAGGATAAGATTTAGGGTTAGGGTTAGAGTTAGGGTAAGGGTAAGTGTTAGGGTTAGGTTTAGGTTTAGTGTTAGGGTTAGGGGTAGGGTCATTTTTAGTGTTAGGGTTAGGGTAAGGGTAATGGTTAGGGTTAGGGTTAGGGTTAGGTTTAAGTTTAGGGTAATGGTTAGGGTTAGGGTTAGGGTTAGGTTTAAGTTTAGGGTAAGGGTTAGGGTTAGGGTTAGGGATAGGGTTAGGTGTTAGTTTTAGGGTTAGGGTTGGGTTTAGTGTTAGGGTAAGGGTAAGGTTTAGGGTTAGGGCTAGTGGTTAGGGTTAGGGTAAGGGTTAAGGGAAGGTTAAGGGTTAGAGTTAGGGTTAGGTTAAGGATTATGGTAAGGTTTAGGGTAAGGGTAAGTTTTAGGGTTAGGTTAGGGTTAGGTTTGGTGTTAGGGTAAGGGCAAGGGTTAGTGTTAGGGTTAAGGTTAGGGTTAGGGTTAGGGTTAGGGTATGGGTAAGTTTTAGGGTTAGGGTTAGGGTTAGGGTTAGGGTTAAGTTTAGGGTTAGGGTTAGGTGAAGTGTAAGCATTAGGGTCATTGTTAGGGTTAGGGTTAGGGTTAGGTTAGGGTGAGTGTTAGGGTTATGGTTAGGTTTAGCGATTATGGTTACGGTTAGGGTTAGGGTAAGGGTTAGGATTAGGGTAAGGGTTAGGATTAGGGTAAGGGTTAGGGATAGGGTTAGAGTTAGGGTAAGGTAAGGTTTAGGGTTAGGGTTAGGGTTAGGGTTAGGGTAAGGGTAAGGGTTAGGGTTAGTGTTAGGGTTAGGGTTAGGGTTAGGTTTACGGTTAGGATTAAGGTAAGGGTAAGGGTTATGGTAAGTTTTAGGCTTGTGGTTAAGTTAGGATTAGGGTTAAGGTAAGGGTAAGTGTTAGGGTAAGGATTAGGGAAAGGTTTAGGGTTAGGGTTATGGGTTAGAGATAGGGTTAGGTTTAGGGTTAGGGTTAGGTTTACGGTAAGAGTTAGGTTTAGGGTAAGGATAAGGGTTGTGGTTAGGGTTAGGGTTAGGGTAAGTGTTAGGGTTAGGGTTAGGGTTAGGGTTAGGGTTAGGGTAAAGATTAGGGTTAGAGTTAGTTTCAGTGTAAGGTTTATGGTTAGGGTTAGGGTTAGGTTTAGCATTAAGGTTAGGGTTAGCGTTAGGGTAAGGGTAAGGGTTAGGGTTAGCATTAGGGTTAGGGTGAGGGTTAATGTTAAGGTTAGTTTTATTGTTAGGGTTAGGGTATGGGTAAGGGTTAGTGTTAGCTTTAGATTTGGGGTTAAGGTTAGCGTTAGGCTTAGGATAAAGGTAAGGGTAAGGGTTAGGGTTAGGGTTAGGGTAAGGGTTAGGGTTAGGGTAACGTTTAGGGTGAGCATTAGGATTAGGGTTAGGGTTAGGGGTTAGTGTTAGGGTTAGGGTTAGGGTAAAGTGTAGGGTTAGTGTAAGGGTTAGGGTTAGGGTTAGGGTTAGGGTAAGGGTAAGGGTTAGAGTTAGGGTTAGGGTTAGGGTTACGTTCAGGGTTTAGGGTTCAGGTTCGGGTTAGTTTGAGGGTAAGGGTAAGTGTTAGGTTTAGTGTTAGGGTAACGGTAAGGGTAAGGGTTAGGGTTAGGGTTAGTGTTAAGGTAATGGTAAGTATTAGGGTTAGTGTTAGGGTTATGGTTAGGTTTAGCTTTAGTGTTATGGTAAGGGTAATGGTTAGGGTTAGGGTTAGGGTTAGGGGTTAGGATTAGGATTAGGGTTAGGGTTAGGGTTAGGTTTAGAGTTAGGGTAAGGATAAGGTTTAGGGTTAGGGTTCGGGTTAGCGGTTAGGGTTAGGGTTACGGTTAGGGTGAAGGTAATGGTAAGGGTTAGGGTTAGGGTTAGGGTAAGGGTTATGGTTAGGTTTAGGGTAAGGGTAAGGTTTAGGGTTAGGTTATGGTTAGGTTTGGTGTTAGGGTAAGGGTAAGGGTTAGGGTTAGGGTTAGTTTTAGGGTTAGGGTTAGGGTTAGGGTTAGGGTAAGGGTAAGGGTTAGGGTTAAGGTTAGGGTTAGGGTTAGGGTTAGGGTATGTGTTAGGTTTAGGGTAAGGGTTGGGGTTAGGGTTAGGTTTATGATTAGGGTTAGGGTAAGGGTAAGGGTTAGGGTTAGTTTTAGGGTTGGCGTTAAGGTTAGGGTAAGGGTTAGGGTTAGTGTTAGGTTTAGGGTTAGGGTTAGGGGAAGGGTGAGGGTTAGGGTTAGGGTTAGGGTTAGGGTTAATGTTAGGGTTAGGGTAAGGGTAGGGTTAGGGTTAAGGTTAGGGTTAGGGTTAGGGTTAGGGTAAGGTTTAGGGTTAGGGTAAGGTTTAGGGTAAGGCTTAGGTTTACGGTTAGGGTTAAGGTAAGGATAAAGGTTAGGGTTAGGTTTAGGCTTGGGGTTAAGGTTAGGGTTAGGGTTACGGTAAGGGTAAGGGTTAGGGTTAGGGTTAGGGAAAGGTTTAGGGTTAGGGTTATGGGTTAGAGATAGGGTTAGGGTTAGGGTTAGGGATAGGGTTAGGTTTAGAGTTAGAGTTAGGGTTAGGGTTACGGTAAGGGTTAGGCTTAGGGTAAGGGTAAAGGTTAGAGTTAGGGATAGGGTAAGGGGTAGGGTTAGGGTTAGGGTTAGCGTTAGCATTAAGGTTAGGGTTAGGGTAAGGTTAAGGGTTAGGGTTAGGATTCGTGTTAGGGTTAGGGGTTATAGTTAGGGTTAGGGTTTGGGATAGTGCTAGTTTCAGGTTTAGGTTTAGGGTCAGGGTTAGGGTTAAGGTAAGGTTAAGTGTTAGTGTTAAGGTTAGGGCTGGTTTAGGATAAGGGTAAGGGTTAGGGTTAGGGTTACGGTTAGGTTTAGGAGTTAGGTTAAGGTTAGGTTAGGGTTAGGGTAAGGTTAGGGTTAGGGTCAGGTTTAGGGTAAGGGTAAGGGTAAGTGTAAGGGTTAGGGTTAGGCTTAGGGTTAGGGTTGGGGTTAGGGTTAGGGTAAGTGTTAGGGTTAGGGTAGGGTTAGGTTTAGGGTTAGGGTAAGGGTAAGTTTTAGCGTTAGAGATTGGGTTAGGGATTAGGGTTAGGTTTAGTGTTAGGGTTAGGGTAACGGTTAGGGTTAGGGTTAGTTTTAGTGTAACGGTTATGTTTAAGGTAAGGGTTAGGGTTAGGGTTAAGGTTAGGGTTAGTTTTATGGTTAGGGTTAGGGTAAGGGTAAGGGTTAGTGTTAGCTTTAGGTTTGGGTTTAACGTTAGCGTTAGGGTTAGGATAAGTGTAAGGGTAAGGGTTAGGTTTAGGGTTAGGGTAAGGGTTAGGGTTAGGGTAACGGTTAGGGTGAGCGTTAGTATTAGGGTTAGGGTTAGGGGTTAGTGTTAGGGTTAGCGTTATGGTAAAGTGTAGGGTTAGTGTAAGGGTTAGGGTTAGGTTTAGGGTAAGGGTAAGCGTAAGGGTTAGAGTTAGGGTTAGGGTTAGGGTTAGGTTCAGTGTTTAGGGTTCGGGTTCGGGTTAGTGTGAGGGTAAGGGTAAGTGTTAGGGTTCGGGTTAGGGTAAGGGTAAGGGTAAGGGTAAGGGTTAGGGTTAGTTTAGGGTTAGGGTTAGGGTAAGGGTAAGTATTAGGGTTAGTGTTAGGGTTAAGGTTAGGTTTAGGTTTAGTGTTAGGGTAAGGGTAAGGGTTAGGTTTAGGGTTAGGGATAGGGGTTAGGATTAGGATTAGGGTTAGGGTTAGGTTTAGAGTTAGGGTAAGGATAAGGTTTAGGGTTAGGGTTCGGGATAGGGGTTAGGGTTAGGGTTACGGTTAGGGTGAAGTTAAGGATAAGGGTTAGGGTTAGGGTAAGGGTTATGGTTAGGATAGGGTAAGGGTAAGGTTTAGGGTTAGGTTATGGTTAGGTTTGGTGTTAGGGTAAGGGTAAGGGTTAGGGTTAGGGTTAGTTTCAGGGTTAGGGTTAGGGTTAGGGTTAGGGTAAAGGTAAGGGTTAGGGTTAAGGTTAGGGTTAGGGTTAGGGTTAGGGTTAGTTTCAGGGTTAGGGTTAGGGTTAGGGTTAGGGTAAAGGTAAGGGTTAGGGTTAAGGTTAGGGTTAGGGTTAGGGTTAGGGTATGGGTTAGGTTTAGGGTAAGGGTTGGGGTTAGGGTTAGGTTTATAATTAGGGTTAGGGTAAGGGTAAGGGTTAGGTTTAGGTTTAGGGTTGGCGTTAAGGTTAGGGTTAGGGTTAGGTTAAGTGTAAGCATTAGGGTCATTGTTAGGGTAAGGGTAAGGGTTAGAGTTAGGGTTAGGGTTAGGGTTAGGGTGAGTGTTAGGGTTAGGGTAAGGTTTAGCGGTTATGGTTAGGGTTAGGTTTAGGGTAAGGCTTAGGGTTAGGGTAAGGTTTAGGTTTAGGGGTAGGGTTAGGGTAAGGGTAATGGTTAGGTTTAGGGTTACGGTTAGGGTTAGGGTGTATTGTTAGGGTTAGGTAAGGGTAAGTGTTAGGGTTAGGGTTAGCGTTAAGTTTAGGATAATGGTTAGGGTTAGGTTTAGGGTTAAGGTTAGAGTTAGGGTTAGGGGTAGGCTAAGGGTTAGTTTAAGGGTAAGTGTTAGGGTTAGGATTGGGGTTAGGGTTAGGGTTCGGGTAAGGATTAGGGTTAGGGTAAGGGTTAGGGTTAGGTTTAGGGTTAGGGTTAGGGTAAGGGTTATGGTTAGGGTTAGGGTTAGGTAAGGGTAAGTGTTAGGGTTAGAGTTATGGTTGGGTTTAGGGTAAGTGTAAGGGTTAGAGTTAGGGTTAGGTTTAGGTTTAGGGTTAGGGTAAGGGCAAGGGTTAGGGTTAGGGTTAGGGGTTAGGATTAGGATTAGGGTTAGGGTTAGTATTAGGTTTAGGGTAAGGTTTAGGGTAAGGGTAAGGGTTAGGGTTAGGGTTAGGGTTAGGTTTAGGGTTACGGTTAGGGTATGGGTAAGGTTTAGGATTAGGGTTAGGGTGAGGGTTAAGGTTAGGGTTAGTGTTACGGTAAGGGTAAGGGTAAGGGTTAGGGTTAGGGTTAGGGATTAGGGTTAGGGTTAGGGTTAGGTTAGTGTTAGGGTAAGTGTAAGGGTTAGGGTTAGAGTTAGGGTTAGGGGTTATGTTTAGGGTTAGGATTAGGCTTAGGGTAAGGGTTAGGGTTAGGGTTAGGGTAAGAGTAAGGTTTAGGGTTAGGGTTAGGGTTAGGGTTACGGTAAGGCTAAGGGTTAGGGTTAGGGTTAGGTTTTATTTCGGGTTAGGGTTAGGGTAAGGATAAGATTTAGGGTTAGGGTTAGAGTTAGGGTAAGGGTAAGTGTTAGGGTTAGGTTTAGGTTTAGTGTTAGGGTTAGGGGTAGGGTCATTTTTAGTGTTAGGGTTAGGGTAAGGGTAATGGTTAGGGTTAGGGTTAGGGTTAGGTTTAAGTTTAGGGTAATGGTTAGGGTTAGGGTTAGGGTTAGGTTTAAGTTTAGGGTAAGGGTTAGGGTTAGGGTTAGGGATAGGGTTAGGTGTTAGTTTTAGGGTTAGGGTTGGGTTTAGTGTTAGGGTAAGGGTAAGGTTTAGGGTTAGGGCTAGTGGTTAGGGTTAGGGTAAGGGTTAAGGGAAGGTTAAGGGTTAGAGTTAGGGTTAGGTTAAGGATTATGGTAAGGTTTAGGGTAAGGGTAAGTTTTAGGGTTAGGTTAGGGTTAGGTTTGGTGTTAGGGTAAGGGCAAGGGTTAGTGTTAGGGTTAAGGTTAGGGTTAGGGTTAGGGTTAGGGTATGGGTAAGTTTTAGGGTTAGGGTTAGGGTTAGGGTTAGGGTTAAGTTTAGGGTTAGGGTTAGGTGAAGTGTAAGCATTAGGGTCATTGTTAGGGTTAGGGTTAGGGTTAGGTTAGGGTGAGTGTTAGGGTTATGGTTAGGTTTAGCGATTATGGTTACGGTTAGGGTTAGGGTAAGGGTTAGGATTAGGGTAAGGGTTAGGATTAGGGTAAGGGTTAGGGATAGGGTTAGAGTTAGGGTAAGGTAAGGTTTAGGGTTAGGGTTAGGGTTAGGGTTAGGGTTAGGGTTACGGGTGGGTTAGAGTTAGTGTTAGGGTTAGGGTTAGGTTTAGGGTTAGGGTTAGGGTAAGGTTAAGGTTTAGGTTTAGGGTTAGGTTTAGGGTTAGGGTTAAGGTTAGGGTTAAAGTTATGGTAAGGGTAAGGGTTAGGGTTAGGGTTACGGTTAGGGTAAGGGTAAGGGTTAGGGTTAATGTTAGGGTTAGGGTTAGCTTTAGGGTTAGATTTAAGGTAATGGTAAGGTTTAGGTTTAGGGTTAGGGTTAAGGTTACGTTCTGGTTTAGGCTTAGTGTAAGGTTAGTGTTAGGGTTAGGGTTAGGGTTAAGTTACGGTTAGGGTTAAGGTTAGGGTTAGTGTGGGGATAAGGGTTATGGTTATGGTTAGGGTTAGGGTTCGGGTTCGGGTTCTGGAAAGGGTAAGGATTAGGTTTAGGGTTCGGGTTAGGGTGAGGATTAGGGTTAGTCTTAGTGTTAGGGTAAGGGTTAGGGTTAGTGTTATGGAAAGGGTAAGGGTTAGGGTTAGGGTAAGGGTAAGAGGTAGGGTTGGAGTTAGGGTTAGGTTTAGGGTAAGGGTAAGGGTTAGGGTTAGGGTTAGGGTTAGGGTTAGCTTTAGGGTAAGGGTCAGGGTAAGGGTAAGGGTTACGGTAAGGTTTAGGGTAAGGGTAAGTTTTAGGGTTAGGGTTAGGTTTAGGGTTAGGACAAGGGTAAGGGTTAGGGTTCGGTTTACGCTTAGGGTTAGAGTTAGGGATAGGGTAAGGGTCAGGGTTAGGGTTATTGATAGGATTAGGGTAAGGTTTAGGGTTAGGGTAAGGGTTAGTTTTAGGATTAGGGTTGGGTTTAGGGTTAGGGGTTAGGGTTAGAGTTAGCGTTAGGGTTGGGTTTACGGTTAGGTTTAGGGTAAGAATTAGGGTTAGGGTTAGGTTTAGGGTTAGAGTTAGGTTTAGTGTTAGGGTCAGGGTTAGGGTAAGGGTTAGGGATAGGGTAAGGGTTAGAGTTAGGGTTAGGGTTAGGGTAAGGGTAAGGGTAAGGGTTAGGGATAGGGTTAGGGTTAGGTGTTAGGGTGAGTGTTAGGGTTACGGTAAGGGTTAGGGTTAGGGTTAGGGTTAGTGTTAGGTGTTAGGGTTGGGGTTAGGGTTAGGGATAGGGTTACGGTAAGTGTTAGTGTTAGGGTTAGGTTTAGGGGTAGGGTTAGTGTTAGGGTTAAGGTTAGGGTTAGGGTTACGGTTAGGGAAAGGGTAAGAGTTAGGTTAGGGTTAGGGTTAGGGTTAGGGTTATGCTTAGGCTTAGGTTTAGGGTTAGGGTTAGGGTTAGGGTAAGGTTTAGGTCTTGGGTTAGGGTTAGGATTAGGGTTTGGGGTTAGGGTTAGGGTTAGGGTTAGGCTTGGGGTCAGGGTTAGGGTTAGGGTTAGGTTTAGGGTAAGGGTAAGTGTTAGGGTTAGGGTTAGGTTTAAGGTAAGGGTAAGTGTTAGGGTTAGGGTTAGGGTTAGGTTTAGGGTTAGGGGTTCGGGTTAGGGTTAGGGTTAGGGTTAGGGTTAGGGTTCGGGTTAGGGTTAGGTTAAGGTTTAGGTTTAGGGTTAGGTTTAGTGTTAGGGTTAAGGTTAGGGTTAAAGTTAGGGTAAGGGTAAGGGTTAGGGTTAGGGTTACGGTTAGGGTAAGGGTAAGGGTTAGGGTTAATGTTAGGGTTAGGGTTAGCTTTAGGATTAGATTTAAGGTAATGGTAAGGTTTAGGGTTAGGGTTAGGGTTAGGGTTACGTTCTGGTTTAGGGTTCGTGTAAGGTTAGTGTTAGGGTTAGGGTTAGGGTTAGGGTTAAGTTACGGTTAGGGTTAAGGTTAGGGTTAGTGTAGGGATAAGGGTTATGGTTATGGTTAGGGTTTGGGTTCGGCTTATGGTTCTGGAAAGGTAAGGTTTAGGTTTAGGGTTCGGGTTAGGGTTAGGCTTGGGGTCAGGGTTACGGTTAGGATTAGGTTTAGGGTAAGGGTAAGTGTTAGGGTTAGGGTTAGGGGTTAGGCTTAGATTTAGGGTTAAGGTTAGGGTTAGGTTTAGGTTTAGGGAATGGGTAAGGGTTAGGGCAGGGTTAGGGTTAGGGTTAGGTTTAGGGTAAGGATGAGGGTGAGGGTTAGGGTTAGGGTTAGGGTTAGGTTTAGGATTAGGGTTAGGGTAAGGGTAAGGGTTAGGGTTAGGGTTAAAGTTAGTGTTAAGGTTAGGGTTAGGATAAGGGTAAGGGTTAGGGATAGGGTTAGGGTTAGGGGTTAGGGTGAGTGTTAGGGTTACGGTAAGGGTTAGGGTTAGGGTTAGGGTTAGTGTTAGTTGTTAGGGTTGGGGTTAGGGTTAGGGATAGGGTTTCGGTAAGTGTTAGTGTTAGTGTTAGGGATAGAGTTAGGGCAAGGGTAAGTGTTAGGGTAGTGTTAGCGTTAGGGTTAGGGTAAGGGTTAGGGTTAGGGTTACGGGTAGGGTTAGTGTTAGGGTTAAGGTTAGGGTTAGGGTTACGGTTAGGGAAAGGGTAAGGGTTATGTTAGGTTTAGGGTTTGGGTTAGGGTTAGGGTTAGGGTTAAGGTAAGGGTAAGTGTTAGGGTTAGGGTTAGGGGTTAGGCTTAGATTTAGGGTTAAGGTTAGGGTTAGGTTTAGGTTTAGGGAAAGGGTAAGGGTTAGGGTAGGGTTAGGGTTAGGGTTAGGTTTAGGGTAAGGGTGAGGGTGAGGGTTAGGGTTAGGGTTAGGGTTAGGTTTAGGGTTAGGGATAGGGTAAGGGTAAGGGTTAGGGTTAGGGTTAAAGTTAGGGTTAAGGTTAGGGTTAGGGTTAGGGTTAGCTTTAGGGTTAGAGTTAGGGTTAGGGTTAGGTTTAGGGTTAGATTTATGGTAATGGAAAGGTTTAGGTTTAGGGTTAGGTTTAGGGTTACGTTTAGGTTTAGGGATAGGGTCAGGTTAGTGTTTGGGTTAGGGTTAAGTTACGGTTAGGGTTAATGTTAGAGTTAGTGTAGGGATAAGGGTTATGGTTAGGGTTAGGGTTAGGGTTAGGGTTAGGGAAAGGGTAAGGGTTAGGGTTCGGGTTAGGGCGAGGATTAGTGTTAGGGTTAGTGTTAGGGTAAGGGTTAGGTTTAGGGTTAGGGAAAGGGATAGGGTTAGGGTTAGGGTGAGGGTAGGGCTTAGGATTGGAGTTAGGGTTAGGTTTAGGGTAAGGCTAAGGGTTAGGGTTAGGGTTAGGTTTTATTTCGGGTTAGGGTTTGGGTAAGGATAAGATTTAGGGTTAGGGTTAGAGATAGGGTAAGGGTAAGTGTTAGGGTTAGGTTTAGGTTTAGTGTTAGGGTTAGGGGTAGGGTCATTTTTAGTGTTAGGGTTAGGGTAAGGGTAATGGTTAGGGTTAGGGTTAGGGTTAGGTTTAAGTTTAGGGTAAGGGTTAGGGTTAGGGTTAGGGATAGGGTTAGGTGTTAGTTTTAGGGTTAGGGTTGGGTTTAGTGTTAGGGTAAGGGTAAGGTTTAGGGTTAGGGCTAGTGGTTAGGGTTAGGGTAAGGGTTAAGGGAAGGTTAAGGGTTAGAGTTAGGGTTAGGTTAAGGATTATGGTAAGGTTTAGGGTAAGGGTAAGTTTTAGGGTTAGGTTAGGGTTAGGTTTGGTGTTAGGGTAAGGGCAAGGGTTAGTGTTAGGGTTAAGGTTAGGGTTAGGGTTAGGGTTAGGGTATGGGTAAGTTTTAGGGTTAGGGTTAGGGTTAGGGTTAGGGTTAAGTTTAGGGTTAGGGTTAGGTGAAGTGTAAGCATTAGGGTCATTGTTAGGGTTAGGGTTAGGGTTAGGTTAGGGTGAGTGTTAGGGTTATGGTTAGGTTTAGCGATTATGGTTACGGTTAGGGTTAGGGTAAGGGTTAGGATTAGGGTAAGGGTTAGGATTAGGGTAAGGGTTAGGGATAGGGTTAGAGTTAGGGTAAGGTAAGGTTTAGGGTTAGGGTTAGGGTTAGGGTTAGGGTTAGGGTTACGGGTGGGTTAGAGTTAGTGTTAGGGTTAGGGTTAGGTTTAGGGTTAGGGTTAGGGTAAGGTTAAGGTTTAGGTTTAGGGTTAGGTTTAGGGTTAGGGTTAAGGTTAGGGTTAAAGTTATGGTAAGGGTAAGGGTTAGGGTTAGGGTTACGGTTAGGGTAAGGGTAAGGGTTAGGGTTAATGTTAGGGTTAGGGTTAGCTTTAGGGTTAGATTTAAGGTAATGGTAAGGTTTAGGTTTAGGGTTAGGGTTAAGGTTACGTTCTGGTTTAGGCTTAGTGTAAGGTTAGTGTTAGGGTTAGGGTTAGGGTTAGGGTTAAGTTACCGTTAGGGTTAAGGTTAGGGTTAGTGTGGGGATAAGGGTTATGGTTATGGTTAGGGTTAGGGTTCGGGTTCGGGTTCTGGAAAGGGTAAGGATTAGGTTTAGGGTTCGGGTTAGGGTGAGGATTAGGGTTAGTGTTAGTGTTAGGGTAAGGGTTAGGGTTAGTGTTATGGAAAGGGTAAGGGTTAGGGTTAGGGTAAGGGTAAGAGTTAGGGTTGGAGTTAGGGTTAGGTTTAGGGTAAGGGTAAGGGTTAGGGTTAGGGTTAGGGTTAGGGTTAGCTTTAGGGTAAGGGTCAGGGTAAGGGTAAGGGTTACGGTAAGGTTTAGGGTAAGGGTAAGTTTTAGGGTTAGGGTTAGGTTTAGGGTTAGGACAAGGGTAAGGGTTAGGGTTCGGTTTACGGTTAGGGTTAGAGTTAGGGATAGGGTAAGGGTCAGGGTTAGGGTTATTGATAGGATTAGGGTAAGGTTTAGGGTTAGGGTAAGGGTTAGTTTTAGGATTAGGGTTGGGTTTAGGGTTAGGGGTTAGGGTTAGAGTTAGCGTTAGGGTTGGGTTTACGGTTAGGTTTAGGGTAAGAATTAGGGTTAGGGTTAGGTTTAGGGTTAGAGTTAGGTTTAGTGTTAGGGTCAGGGTTAGGGTAAGGGTTAGGGATAGGGTAAGGGTTAGAGTTAGGGTTAGGGTTAGGGTAAGGGTAAGGGTTAGGGGTAGGGTTAGGTTTAGGTGTTAGGGTGAGTGTTAGGGTTACGGTAAGGGTTAGGGTTAGGGTTAGGGTTAGTGTTAGGTGTTAGGGTTGGGGTTAGGGTTAGGGATAGGGTTACGGTAAGTGTTAGTGTTAGGGTTAGGGTTAGGGTAAGGGTAAGTGTTAGGGTAGTGTTAGCGTTAGGGTTAGGGTAAGGGTTAGGGTTAGGTTTAGGGGTAGGGTTAGTGTTAGGGTTAAGGTTAGGGTTAGGGTTATGGTTAGGGAAAGGGTAAGAGTTAGGTTAGGGTTAGGGTTAGGGTTAGGGTTAGGGTTATGCTTAGGCTTAGGTTTAGGGTTAGGGTTAGGGTTAGGGTAAGGTTTAGGTCTTGGGTTAGGGTTAGGATTAGGGTTTGGGGTTAGGGTTAGGGTTAGGGTTAGGCTTGGGGTCAGGGTTAGGGTTAGGGTTAGGTTTAGGGTAAGGGTAAGTGTTAGGGTTAGGGTTAGGTTTAAGGTAAGGGTAAGTGTTAGGGTTAGGGTTAGGGTTAGGGTTAGGGGTTAGGGTTAGGGTTAGGGTTAGGGTTAGGGTTCGGGTTAGGGTTAGGTTAAGGTTTAGGTTTAGGGTTAGGTTTAGGGTTAGGGTTAAGGTTAGGGTTAAAGTTAGGGTAAGGGTAAGGGTTAGGGTTAGGGTTACGGTTAGGGTAAGGGTAAGGGTTAGGGTTAATGTTAGGGTTAAGGTTAGCTTTAGGATTAGATTTAAGGTAATGGTAAGGTTTAGGGTTAGGGTTAGGGTTAGGGTTACGTTCTGGTTTAGGGTTAGTGTAAGGTTAGTGTTAGGGTTAGGTTTAGGGTTAGGGTTAAGTTACGGTTAGGGTTAAGGTTAGGGTTAGTGTAGGGATAAGGGTTATGGTTATGGTTAGGGTTAGGGTTCGGCTTAGGGTTCTGGAAAGGGTAAGGGTTAGGTTTAGGGTTCGGGTTAGGGTTAGGCTTGGGGTCATGGTTACGGTTAGGATTAGGTTTAGGGTAAGAGTAAGTGTTAGGTTTAGGGTTAGGGGTTAGGCTTAGATTTAGGGTTAAGGTTAGGGTTAGGTTTAGGTTTAGGGAAAGGGTAAGGGTTAGGGCAGGGTTAGGGTTAGGGTTAGGTTTAGGGTAAGGGTGAGGGTGAGGGTTAGGGTTAGGGTTAGGGTTAGGTTTAGGATTAGGGTTAGGGTAAGGGTAAGGGTTAGGGTTAGGGTTAAAGTTAGTGTTAAGGTTAGGGTTAGGATAAGGGTAAGGGTTAGGGATAGGGTTAGGGTTAGGGGTTAGGGTGAGTGTTAGGGTTACGGTAAGGGTTAGGGTTAGGGTTAGGGTTAGTGTTAGTTGTTAGGGTAAGAGGTTAGGGTTAGGGATAGGGTTTCGGTAAGTGTTAGTGTTAGTGTTAGGGATAGGGTTAGGGCAAGGGTAAGTGTTAGGGTAGTGTTAGCGTTAGGGTTAGGGTAAGGGTTAGGGTTAGGGTTACGGGTAGGGTTAGTGTTAGGGTTAAGGTTAGGGTTAG
>JANJXV010000895.1:178169-185669 GCA_024803745.1 Megascapheus bottae
GTTAGTTTTAGGGTTAGGGTTAGGGTTAGGGTTAAGGTTACGGTTAGGGTTAAGGTTATTGTTAGTGTAGGGTAAGGGTTATGGTTAGGGTTAGGGTTAGGGGTTGGTTTAGGGTTAGGGAAAGGGTAAGGGTTAGGTTTAGGATCAGGGTTTGGGTGAGGATCAGGGTTAGGGTTAGTGTTAGGGTAAGGGTTAGGGTTAGGGTTAGGGTTAGGGTAAGGGTAAGGGTTAGGGTTAGGGTAAGTGTAAGTGTTAGGGTTAGGGTTAGGGTTAGGTTTAGGTTTAGGGTAAGGGTCAGGGTAAGGGTTAGGGTTAGGGTTAGGATCAGTGTTAGGGGTAGGGTTAAGATTTGGGTTAGGGTTCGGGTTGGGGATTAGGGTTAGGGTTAGGGTTAGTGTTAGGGTTAGGGTTAGGGTAAGGGCAAGGTTTAGGGTTAGGTTTAGGGTTAGGGGTTAGCGTTAGGGTTAGGGTTGGGGTTAAGGTAAGGGTAAGGGTTAGTTTTACGGTTAGGGTTAGGGTTAGGGTAAAGGTTAGGTTAGGTTTAGTGTAAAGATAAGTTTTAGGCTTAGGGTTAGGTTTAGGGTTAGGGTAAGTGTAAGGGTTAGGTTTAGGGTTACGGTTAGGGTTAGAGTTAGTGTTAGGGTAATGGTAAGGGTTAGGGTTATTGTTAGGGTTAGGGTAAGGGTTAGGGTTAGGGTAAGGGTTAGTTTTAAGGTAGGGTTTGGTTTAGGGTTAGGGCTTAGGGTTAGGGTTAGCGTTAGGGTTGAGTTTATGGTAAGGTTTAGGGTAACAGTTAGGGTTAGGGTTAGGGTTAGGGTTAGGGTTAGTTTTACGGTTAGGTTTAAGTTTAGTGTTAGGGTTAGGTTTAGGGTTAGAGTTAGGGTTAGGGTTAGGGTAAGGGTTACGGTAAGGGTAAGGGTTAGGGTTAATGTTAGGGTTAGGGTTAGGGTAAGGGTTAGGGTAAGGGTAAGGGTTAGGGTTAATGTTAGGGTTAGGGTTAGGGTGAGCGATAGGGTTAGAGTTAGGGTTAGGGTTAGGTTCAGGGTTAGATTTACGGTAATGGAAAAGTTTAGGGTTAGGGTTAGGGTTACGTTTAGGTTTAGGGTTAGGGTAAGGTTAGTGTTAGGGTTAGGGTTAGGGTTAGGGTTAGGGTTAAGTTAAGGTAGGGTTAATGTTAGGGTTAGTGTAGGGATAAGGGTTATGGTTATAGTTAGGGTTAGGGTTAGGGAAAGGGTAAGGGTTAGGGTTAGGGTTAGGGTGAGGATTGGGGTTAGGGTTAGTGTTAGCGTAAGGGTTAGGGTTAGGGTTAGGGAAAGGGTAAGGGTTGGGGTTAGGGTAAGGTAAGCGTTAGGGTTGGAGTTAGTGTTAGGTTTAGGGTAAGGGTAAGGGTTAGGGTTAGAGTTAAGGTTAGATTTAGGTTTAGGGTAAGGGTCAGTGTAAGGGTAAGGGTTAGGGTTAGGTTTACGGTAAGGGTAAGTTTTAGGGTTAGGTTTAGGTTTAGGGTTAGGGTAAGGGTAAGGGTTAGGGTTAGGGTTACGGTTAGGGTTAGAGTTAGGGTTACGGTAAGGGTAAGGGTTAGGGTTATTGTTAGGATTAGGGTAAGGGTTAGGGTAGGGTAAGGGTTAGTTTTAGGGTTAGGGTTGGGTTTAGGGTTAGGGGTTAGGGTTAGAGTTAGCGTTAGGGTTGGGTTTACGGTTAGGGTTAGATTAAGAGTTAGGGTTAGGGTTAGGGTTAGGTTTAGGGTTAGGGTTAGGGTTAGGTTTAGTGTTAGGGTTAGGGTTAGGGTAAGGGTTAGGGTTAGGATTAGGGTTAGAGTTAGGGTTAGGGTTAGGGTAAGGGTAAGGGTTAGGGATAGGGTTAGGGTTAGGGGTTGGATTAGTGTTAGGGTTACGGTAAGCGTTAGGGTTAGGGTTAGGTTTAGTGTTAGGGGTTAGGGTTATGGTTAGGGTTAGGGTAAGGGTTAGGGTTAGGGTAGAGGTAAGTGTTAGGGTAGTGTTAGCGTTAGGGTTAGGGTAAGGGTAAGGGTTAGGGTTAGGTTTAGGGTTATGCTTAGGCTTAGGTTTAGGGTTATGGTTACGGGTAGGGATAGGGTTAGGGTAAGTTTTAGGTCTAGGGTTAGGGTTAGGGTTAGGGTTAGGCTTGGGGTAAGGGTTAGGTTTAGGGTTAGGTTTAGGGTAAGGGTAAGTGTTAGGGTTAGGGTTAGGGTAAGGGTAAGTGTTATGGTTAGGGTTAGGGGTTAGGGTTAGAGTTAGGGTTAAGGTTCGGGTTAGAGTTAGGGTTAGGGAAAGTGTAAGTGTTAGGGTAGGGTTATGGTTAGGGTTAGGGTTAGGGTAAGGTTTAGGGTTAGGGAAGGGTATGGGAAAGGGTTAGGGTTAGGGTTGGAGTTAGGGTTAAGTTTAGGGTTAGGGTTAGGGTTAGGGTTAGGGAAAAGTTAAGGGTTAGGGTAAGGGTTAGGTTTAGTGTTAGGGTTAGGGTTAGAGTGAGTGTAAGGATTAAGTTTAGGGTTAGTGTTAGGGTAAGGGTTAGGGTTAGGGGTAGGGTTAGGATTAGCATTAACGTTAGGATGACTGTTAGGGTTCGGGTTAGGATAAGGGTAAGGTTTAAGGTTAGGATTCTGGTTAGGGTAAGGATTAGGGTTAGGTTTTAGGCTTAGGGTTAGATTTAAGGTTATGGGTAGGGTTATGGTTAGGGTAAAGGTAAGGGTAAGCATTAGAGTTAGGGTAGTGTTAGGGGTTAGGGTTAGGGTTAGGGTTAGGGTAAGGGTAAGGGTTAGGGATAGGATTAGTGTAAGGATAAGGTTTAGGATTATGGTTAGGGTTAGGCGTAGGGTTAGGTTTAGGGTTAGGGTTAGGTTAAAGGTAAGGGTTAAGGTTAGGGTTAGGGTTAGAGTAAGGTAAAGGGTTAGGGTTATAGTTAGGGTTAGGTTTAGGGTTAAGGTAAGGGTAAGTGTTAGGGTTATGGTTAGGGTTAGGGTTAGGGTAAGGTTTAGGTTTAGGGTTTGGGTTAGGGTTAGGGGTAGGGTTAGGTTAAGTTTAGGGTTAGGGTTAGGGTTAGGGTAAGTGTTAGATTTAGGGTTAGGGTTAGGGTTTGAATAAGGATAACGGTTAGGTTTAGGGTTAGGGTTAGTGTTAGGGGTTAGGGTTAAGGTTAGGGTTAGGGTTAGGGTTAGGGTTAGGGTCAGGGTTAGGGTTAGTGTTAGGGTTAGGTTTTGCATTAGGGTTAGGGTATGGGTAAGGGTTAGGGTTAGGCTTCGTGTTAGGGATAAGGTTAGGATTAGGGTTGGGGTAAGGGTAAGGGTAAGTGTTAGGGTTATGTTTAGGGTTAGGGTGAGGGTTAGGGTAAGGGTTAGGATTTTGGTAAGGGTTAGGGATAGGTTTAGATTTAGGGTTTGGTTTAGGGTTAGGGTTAGGGTTAAGGTTAGTTTTAGGGTTAGGTTTAGGGTAAGGGTTAGGATTTTGGTAAGGGTTAGGTTTAGGTTTAGGATTAGGGTTAGGATTAGGATTAGGGTTAGGGTAAGGGTTAGGTTTAGGGTTAGCGTTAGGTTTAGGGTAAGGGTTAGGGGTTAGGGTTAGGGTTAGGATCAGGGTTACGTTTAGGGTCAGGGTTAGTTTAGGGTTAGAGTAAGGATTAGGGTTAGTGTTAGGGTTAGGGTAAGGGTTAGTTTTAGGGTTAGGGTTGGAGGTTAGGGTTAGGGTTAGGTTAGGGTAAGGATTAGGGTTAGGGTTAGGTTTAGGGTAAGGGTGAGGGTTAGGGTTAGGGTTACAGTTAGCATTAAGTTAGGGTTAGGGTTAGGGTAAGGGTAAGGGTTAAGGTTAGGTTTAGGGTTACTTGTAAGGATTAGGGTTAGGTTTAGGGTTACGCTTAGGGTTAGCAAAAAGGTAGGGTTAGGGTTTGGTAATGGTAAGGGTTAGGATTAGGGTTAGGGATAGGGTTAGGGAGGGTTAGAGTTAGTGTTGGGTTAGGGTTAGGTTTAGGGTTAGGGTTAGGGTAAGGGTAAGGTTTAAGTTTAGTGTTAGGTTTAGGGTTAGGGTTAAGGTTAGGGTTAGGGTTACAGTAAGGGTAAGGGTTAGGGTTAATGTTAGTGTTAGGGTTAGGGTAAGCGGTAGGGGTAGAGTTAGGGTTAGGGTTAGGTTTAGGGTTAGATTTACGGTAATGGAAAGGTTTAGGGTTAGGGTTAGGGTTAGGGTTACGTTTAGGTTTAGGGTTAGGGTAAGGTTTGTGTTAGGGTTATGGTTTGGGTTAGGGTTAAGTTAAGGTTAGGGTTAAGGTAAGGGTTAGTGTAGGGATAAGGGTTATGGTTAGGGTTAGGGTTAGGGTTAGGGTTAGGGAAAGGGTAAGGGTTAGGGTTAGGGTTAGGGTTAGGGTTAGGGTGAGGATTAGGGTTAGGTTTTGGGTTAGGGAAAGGGTTAGGGTTAGGGTTAGGGAAAGGGTAAGGGTTAGGGTTAGGGTAAGGCTAAGGGTTAGGGTCGGAGTTAGGGTTAGGGTTAGGGTTAGGTTTTAGGGTAAGGGTCAGGGTAAGAGTAAGGGTTAGGGTTAGGTTTAGGGTAAGGGTAAGGGTTAGGGTTAGGGTTAGGGTTAGGTTTATGTTTAGGGTAAGGGTCAGGGTAAGAGTAAGGGTTAGGGTTAGGTTTAGGGTAAGGGTAAGTTTTAGGGTTAGGGTTAGGTTTAGGGTTAGGGTTAGGGTTAGGGTTAGGGTAATGGTAAGGGTTAGGGTTATTGTTAGGATTAGGGTAAGGGTTAGGGTTAGGGTAAGGGTTAGTTTTAGGGTTAGGGGTTGGTTTAGGTTTAGGGGTTAGGGTTAGGGTTAGCGTTAGGTTTGTGTTTATGGTTAGGGTTAGGGTAAGAGTTAGGATTAGGGTTAGGGTTAGGGTTAGGTTTAGGGTTAGGGTTAGGTTTAGTGTTAGGGTTAGGGTAAGGGTAAGGGTAAGGGTTAGGGATAGGGTTAGGTTTAGGGGTTAGGGTTAGTGTTAGGGTTAGGGTAAGGGTTAGAGTTAGGGTTAGTGTTAGGGGTTAGGGTTATGGTTAGATTTAGGGTAAGGGTTAGGGTTAGGGTAATAGTAATTGTTAGGGTAGTGTTAGCATTAGGGTTAGGGTAAGGGTAAGGGTTAGGGTTAGGTTTAAGGATATGCTTAGGCTTAGGTTTAGGGTTAGGGTTATGGGTAGGGTTAGGGTTAGGGTAAGGTTTAGGTCTAGGGTTAGGGTTAGGATTAGGGTTAGGGGTTAGGGTTAGGGTTAGGCTTGGGGTAAGGGTTAGGGTTAGGGTTTGGTTTAGGGTAAGGGTAAGTGATAGGGTTAGGGTTAGGGTTAAAGTAAGGGTAAGTGTTATGGTTAGGGTTAGGGTTTAGGGTTAGAGTTAGGGTTAAGGTTAGGGTTGGGTTAGGGTTAGGGAAAGTTTAACGGTTAGGGTAGGGTTATGGTTTGGGTTAGGGTTAGGCTAAATGTGAGGGTGAGGGTTAGGGTAAGGGTAAGTGTTAGGTTTAGGTTTAGGGTTAGGGTTAAATTACGGTTAGGGTTAGGGTTAGGGTTAGTGTAGGGGTAAGGGTTATGGGTAGGGTTAGGGTTAGGGTTAGGGAAAGGGTAAGGGTTAGGGTAAGTGTTAGTCTTAGGGTTAGGGTTAGGGTAAGGATTAGGGTTAGGGTTAGGGTAAGGGTAAGGGTGAAGGTTAGGTTTAGGGTTAGGGTTAAGGTTAGGTTTAGGGTTAGGGTTAGGGTAAGGGTAAGGGTTAGGTTTAGGGTTAAGTTTAGCATTAGAGTAAGGGTTAGGGTTATGGAAAGGGTAAGGCTTAGGGTAAGGGTTAGGGTTAGTGTTAGGGTAAGAATTAGGGTTAGGGTTAGATTTAGGGTAAGGGTAAATGTTAGGGTTAGGGTTAGGGTTAGCGGTTAGGGTTAGGGTTAGGGTTAGGGTAAGGTTTAGGGTTAGGGTTAGGCTAAGGGTAAGGTTTAGGGTTAGGGTTAGGGTTAGGGTTAGAATAAGGGTAAGGGTTAGAGTTAGGGTTAGGGTTAGAGTTAGGGTTAGAGTTAGGCTTAGGGTAAAGGTGAGGGTTAGGGTTAGGGTTAGGGTTAGGGTAAGGGTAAGGGTAAGAGTAAGGGTAAGGGTTAGGGTTAGTGTTAGGATTAGGTTTAGGGTTAGGGTTAGGGTATGGGTAAAAGTTAGGGTTAGGGTTAGGTTTAGGGTTAAGGTTAGGGTTAGGGTTAGGGTAAGGTTAAGGGTTAGGCTTAGGGTTAGGGTTAGGGTTAGGTTTAGGGTTAGGGTTAGGGTAAGGGTTAGGTTTAGGGTTAGGGTTTTGGTAAGGGTAAGGGTTAGGCTTAGGGTTAGGGTTAGGTTTAGGGTTAGGGTTAGGGTAAGGTTAGGTTTAGGGTTAGGGTTAGCATTAAGGTTAGGGTTAGGGTTAGTGTAAGGGTAAGGGTGAGGGTTAGGGTTAGGGTTAGGTTTAGGTTTAGGGTAAGGGTTAGCGTTAGGGTTAGGGTTAGCGGTTGGGGTTAGGCTTAGGGTTAGGGTTAGGGTAAGGGTTAGGGTTAGGGTTAGGGTAAGGGTAAGGTTTAGGGTTAGGCTTCTGGTTAGGGTTAGAGTAAGGGTAAGAGTTAGGGTTAGGGTTAGGTTTAGGGTTCGGGTTAGGGTAAGGGTTAGGGTTAGTGTAAGGATTAGGGTTTTGTATACGGTTAGGGAAAGGGTTAGGGTTAGGGTTAGGGTAAGTGTAAGTGTTAGGGTTAGGGTTAGGGTTAGGGTAAGGGTTAGATTTAGGGTAAGGTTAAGGTTAAGGGTTAGGGTTAGGATTAGGGGTAGGGTCGGTTTAGGTTTAGGGTTAGGGTTAGGGTAAGTGTTAGGGTTAGGGTTAGGTTTAGGGTTAGAATAAGGGTAACGGTTAGGTTCAGGGTTAATGTTAGGGTTAGGGGTTAGGGTTAGGGTTAGGGTTAGGTTTAGGGTTAGGGTTAGTGTAAGGGTAAGGGTGACGGTTAGGGTTAGGGTTAGGGTTAGGGTTAGGGTAAGGTTAAGGGTTAGGGTTAGGGTTAGGGTTAGGGATTAGGGTTAGGGTTAGGTTTAGGGTTAGAATAAGGTTTAGGGTTAGGGTTTAGGGTAAGGGTAAGGTTTTGGGTTAGGGTTAGGATTAGGGTTAGAATAAGGGTAAGGGGTTGAGATAGGGTTAGCTTTAGAGTTAGTTTTATAGTTATGATTAGGGTAAAGGTATGGGTTAGGGTTAGGGCTAGGGTAAGGGTAAGGGCAAGGGTAAGGGTTAGGGTTAGGGTTAGAGTTAGTGTTAAGGTTAGGGTTAGGGTAAGGGTAAGGGTAAGGGTTGGAGTTAAGGTTAGGGTGAGGGTTAGGATTAGGGTAAGGTTTAGCATTTTGGTAAGGGTTAGTGTTAGGTTTAGGGTTAGGGTTAGGTTTACGGTTAGGGTTAGGTTTACGGTTAGGGTTAGGTTTAAGGTTAGGTTTAGTGTAAGGGTTAGGGTAAGGGTTAGGGTTTTGGTAAGGGTTAGGGTTAGGGTTAGGTTTAGGGTTAGG
>JANJXV010000895.1:188169-200669 GCA_024803745.1 Megascapheus bottae
TAGGGTTAGAGTTAGGGTTAGGTTTAGGGTTAGGGTTAGGTTTAGTGTTAGGTTTAGGGTTAGGGTAAGGGTTACGGTTAGGGTTAGGTTTAGAGTTAGGGTTAGGGTTACGGAAGGGTAAGGGTTAGTTTTAGGGTTAGGTTTAGGGTTAGGGTTAGGGTAAGGGTTAGTGTTAGGGTAAGGATTAGGGTTTTGTATAGGGTTAGGGTAAGGGTTAGGGTTAGGGTTAGGGGAAGGGTAAGGGTAAGGGTTAGGGTTAATATTGGGGTTAGGGTTGGGGTTAGGGTTAGGGTTAGGGTTAGTATTAAGGTTGGGGTTAGGGTAATGGTTAGTTTTAGGGTTAGTGTTGGATTTAGGGTTAGGGGTTAGGGTTAGGGTTAGGGTTAAGTTACGGTTAGGGTTAGGGTTAGGGTTAGTGTATGAGTAAGGGTTAGGGTTAGGGTTAGGGAAAGGGTAAGGGTTAGGGTTAGGGTTAGGGTTAGGGTGAGGGTTATGGGTTAGGGTTCGGGTTAGGGTAAGGATAAGGTTTAGGGTTAGGGTTATGGTTAGGGTTAGGGTAAGGGTAAGGGTTAGGGTTAGGGTTAGGGTTACGTTTAGGGTTAGGGTTACGTTAAGGGTAAGGGTTAGGCTTAGGGTAAGGGTAAGGGTAAAGGTTAGGTTTAATGTTAGGTTTAGGGTGGGGTTAGGGTTAGTGTAAGGGTAAGTGTTAGCATTAGGATTAGGGTTAGTGTTAGGTTTAGGGTAAGGGTTAGGGTTAGGGTTAGGGTTAGGGTAAGGGTTAGGGTTAGGGTTGGGTAAGGGTAAGGGTTAGAGTTAGGGTTAGGGTTAGCATTAAGGTTAGTGTTAGGGTTAGGGTAAGGTTAAGGGTTAGGGTTAGAGTTAGGGTTAGGGTTAGGGTAAGGGTAGGGTTAGGGTTAGGGTTAGCATTAGGTTTCAGTTTAAGGTAAGGGTCAGGGTAAGGGTAAGGGTTATGGTTAGGTTTAGTGTTAGGGTTAGGGTTAGGGTTAGGGTTAGAGTAAGGGTAAGGGTAAGGGTTAGGTTTAGGGTTAGGGTTAGATTTATGGTTATGCTTAGGGTAAGGGTAAGGGTTTGTGTTAGGGTTAGGGTTAGGGTTAGGGGTAGGGTTAGGGTTAGGGTAAAGGTAAGGTTTAGGGTTAAGTTTAGGGTTAGGGTGAGGGTTAGGGTTAGGGTATGGGTTAGGGTTAGGGTAAGAGTTAAGGTTAGGGTTAGGGTTAGGATTAGGGTTAGGGTTATGGTAAGGGTAAGGGATAGGGTTAGGTTTAGGGTTGGTGTTAAGGTTAGGGTTAGGGTTAGGGTAAGGGTAAAGGTTAGGGTTATTGTTAGGGTTAGGGTAAGGGTTAGGTTTAGGGTAAGTGTTAGTTTTCGGGTTAGGGTTTGGTTTAGGGTTAGGGGTTAGCGTTAGGGTTAGCGTTAGTGTTATGTTTAGGGTTAGGGTTAGGGTAAGAGTTAAGGTAAGGTTTAGGTTAAGGGTTAGGGAAAGGGTAAGGGTTAGGGTAAGGGTTAGGGTTAGGGTAAGGGTAAGGGTGAGGGTTCGGGTTAGGGTTAGGGTTAGGGTTAAGTTACGGTTAGGGTTAGGGTTAGGGTTAGTGTAGGGGTAAGGGTTATGGTTAGGGTTAGGGTTAGGGTTAGGGAAAGGGTAAGGTTTAGGGTTAGGGTTAGGGTTAGGGTGAGGATTAGGTTTAGGGTTAGTGTTAGGGTAAGGGTTAGGGTTAGGGTTAGGGTTAGCATTAACGTTAGGGTTAGTGTTAGTGGAAGGGTAAGGGTTAGGGTTAGAGTTAGGGTTAGGGTAAGGGTTAGGGTTAGGGTAAGAGTTAAGATAAGGGTTAGGTTAAGGGTTAGGGAAAGGGTAAGGTTTAGTGTAAGGGTTTGTGTTAGGGTTAGGGTTAGGGTAAGGGTAAGGGTGAGGGTTAGGGTTAGGGTTAAGTTACGGTTAGGGTTAGGGTTAGGGTTAGTGTAGGGGTAAGTGTTATGGTTAGGGTTAGGGTTAGGGTTAGGGAAAGGGTAAGGTTTAGGGTTAGGGTTAGGGATAGGGTGAGGATTAGGGTTAGGGTTAGGGTTAGGGTAAGGGTTAGGGTTAAGGTTAGGGTTAGCATTAACGTTAGGGTTAGTGTTAGTGGAAGGGTAAGGATTAGGGTTAGAGTTAGGGTTAGGGTAAGGGTAAGTGTTAGGGTTAGTTTTGGGGTTAGGTTTAGGTAAAGGGTAATGGTCAGGGTAAGGGTAAGGGTTAGGTTTAGGGTTAGTGTTAGTGTTAGGGTTAGGGTTAGGGTTAGGTTTAGGGTTAGAGTAAGGGTTAGGGTTAGGGTTAGGGTTAGGGTAAGGGTTAGGGTTAGTTTTAGAGTAAGGTTAAGTTTTAGGGTTAGGGTTAGGTTTAGGGTTAGGAAAAGGGTAAGGGTTAGGGTTAGGTTTAGGGTCAGATTTAAGGTTATGGTTATGGTAAGGGTAAGGGTTAGTGTTAGGGTTAGTTCTAGGGTTAGGGTTAGGGTTAGGGTAAAGGTAAGGGTTAGGGTTAAGGTAGGGTTAGGGTGAGGGTTAAGGTTAGGGTATGGGTTAGGGTTAGGGTAACAGTTAGAGTTATGTTTAGGGTTAGGTTTAGGGTTAGGGTTAGGGTTAGGGTTGGGGTTAGGGTTAGTGTTAGGTTTAGGGTTGGTGTTAAGGTTAAGGTTAGGGTTAGGGTAAGGGTAAAGGTTAGGGTTATTGTTAGGGTTAGGGTAAGTGTTAGGGTTAGGGTAAGGGTTAGTTTTAGGGTTAGGGTTGGGTTTAGGGTTAGGGGTTAGGGTTAGGGTTAGCGTTAGGGTTAGGTTTAGGGTTAGTGTTAGGGTTAGGGTTAGCATTAACCTTAGGGTTAGGGTTAGGGTTAGGCTTAGGATAAAGGTAAGGGAAAGCGTTAGGGTTAGGGTTAGTGTTAGGGGTTAGGGTTAGGGTTAGGTTTAGGGTAAGGGTAAGGATTAGGGTTAGGATTAGGGTTAGGGTTAGGGTAATGGTTATGGTTAGGGTTAGGGTTAGGTTTAGGGTTAGGTTTACCGTAAGGGTGAGGGTTAGGGTTAGGCTTAGGTTTAGGATTAGGGTTAGTATTAAGTTTAGGGTTAGGGTTAGGGTAAGGGTAAGGGTTAGGGTTAGGGGTTAGAGTAAGGGTTAGGGTTAGGGGTAGGGATAGGGTTAGGTTTCGGGTTAGGGTTAGGGTTAGGGTAAGGGTAAGGATTGTGGTTAGGGTTAGGGTTAGGGTAAGGATTAGGATTAGGGTTAGGGCAACGGTTAGGGTTAAGTTTAGGTTTAGGGTTAGGTTAGGGTTAGAGTAAGGTTAAGGTTTAGCGTTAGGGTTAGGGTTAGGTTTAGGGTTAGGGTTAGGATTAGGGTTAGCGTTAGGGTAAGGGTAAGGGTTAGGGTTAGGGTTAGGATTAAAGTTAGGGTTAGGGTTAGGGTTAGGGTAAGGATATGGGTTAGGGTTAGGGTTAGAGTTAGGATTAGGTTTAGGGTTAGGGTTAGGGTTAGGGTAAGGGTAAGGGTAAGGGTTAGGGTTAGGGTTTGGGTAAGGGTAAGAGATAGGGTTAGGATTAGGTTTAGGGTTAATGTTAGGGTTCGGGTTAGGGTAAGGGTTAGGGTTAGGGTTAGGGTTAGGGTTAGGGTTAGGGTAAGGGTAAGGGATAGGGTTAGGTTTTAGGGTTAGGGTTAAGGTTAGGGTTAGGGTTATGGTTAGGGTAAAGGTAAGGGTAAGCATTAGAGTTAGGGTTAGTGTTAGGGGTTAGGGTTAGGGTTAGGGTTAGGGTAAGGGTTAGGGTTAGGGTTCGTGTTAGGGTTAAGGTTAGGTTTAGGGTTAGGGTAAGGGTAAGGGTAAGTGTTAGTGTTAAGTTTATGGTTAGGGTGAGGGTTAGGGTTAGGGTTAGGAATTACCGTTAGGTTTAGGGTTAGGGTTAGGGTTAGGGTAAAGGTAAGGTTTAGGGTTAGGTTTAGGGTTAGGGTTAGGGTTAGGTTTAGGGTTAGGGTTATGGTAAGGGTTGGTGTTAAGGTTAGGGTTAGGGTTAGGGTAAGTGTAAGGTTAGCGTTTTGTTAGGGTTAGGGTAAGGGTTAGGGTTAGGGTAATGGTTAGTTTTAGCGTTAGTGTTGGATTTAGGGTTAGGGGTTAGGGTCAGGGTTAGAGTTAGGGTTAGGTTTAGGGTTAGGGTTAGGGTAAGAGTTAAGGTTAGGGTTAGGGTTAGGGTTAGGGTTAGGTTTAGGGTTAGGGTTAGGTTTAGTGTTAGGTTTAGGGTTATGGTAAGGGTTACGGTTAGGGTTAGGGTTAGAGTTAGGGTTAGGGTTACGGAAGGGTAAGGGTTAGTTTTAGGGTTAGGTTTAGGGTTAGGGGTTAGGGTTAGGGTTAGGGTTAGTGTAAGGATAAGGGTTACGGTTAGGTTTAGGGTTAGGGTTAGGGTAAGTGTAAGGGTTAGGGTTAGGGTTAGGGTTAGGGGTTAGGGTTAGGGTCAGGGTTAGGGATAGGGTTACGGTAAGTGTTAGTGTTAGGGTTAGGCTTAGGGTAAGGGTAAGGGTAAGGGTTAGGGTTAGGGTTAGGGTTAGGTTTAGGGTTAGGGGTTAGGGTTATGGTTAGGGTTAGAGTAAGGGTTAGGGTTAGGGTAAGGGTAAGTGTTAGGGTAGTGTTAGGGTTAAGGTTAGGGTAAGGGTACGGGTTAGGTTTAGGGTTAGGGTTACGGTTTCGGTTAGGGTTAGGGTAAGGGTAAGTGTTAGGTTTAGGGTTAGGGTTAGGGTTAAGTTACGGTTAGGGTTAGGGTTAGGGTTAGTGTAAGGGTAAGGGTTATGGGTAGGGTTAGGGTTAGGGTTAGGGAAAGGGTAAGGGTTAGGGTAAGTGTTAGTCTTAGGGTTAGGGTTAGGGTACGGATTAGGGTTAGGGTTAGGGTAAGGGTAAGGGTGAAGGTTAGTTTTAGGGATAGGGTTAAGGTTAGGTTTAGGGTTAGGGTTAGGGTAAGGGTAAGGGTTAGGTTTAGGGTTAAGTTTAGCATTAGTGTAAGGGTTAGGGTTATGGAAAGGGTAAGGGTTAGGGTAAGGGTTAGGGTTAGTGTTAGGGTAAGGATTAGGGTTAGGGTTAGATTTAGGGTAAGGGTAAGTGTTAGGGTTAGGGTTAGGGTTAGGGTTAGGGGTTAGGGTTAGGGTTAGGGTAAGGTTTAGGGTTAGGGTTATGCTAAGGGTAAGGTTTAGGGTTAGGGTTAGGGTTAGGGTTAGGGTTAGAATAAGGGTAAGGGTTAGAGTTAGGGTTAGGGTTAGAGTTAGGGTTAGAGTTAGGCTTAGGGTAAAGGTGAGGGTAGGGTTAGGGTTAGGGTTAGGGTAAGGGTAAGGGTAAGAGTAAGGTTAAGTGTTAGGGTTAGTGTTAGGATTAGGTTTAGGGTTAGGGTTAGGGTATGGGTAAAAGTTAGGGTTAGGGTTAAGTTTAGGGTTAAGGTTAGGGTTAGGGTTAGGGTAACGGTAAGGGTTAGGCTTAGGGTTAGGGTTAGGTTTAGGGTTAGGGTTAGGGTAAGGGTTAGGTTTAGGGTTAGGGTTAGGGTAAGGGTAAGGGTTAGGCTTAGGGTTAGGGTTAGGGTTAGGTTTAGGGTTAGGGTTAGGGTAAGGTTAGGTTTAGGGTTAGGGTTAGCATTAAGGTTAGGGTTAGGGTTAGTGTAAGGGTAAGGGTGATGGTTAGGGTTAGGGTTAGGTTTAGGGTTAGGGTAAGGGTTAGCGTTAGGGTTAGGGTTAGCGGTTAGGGTTAGGCTTAGGGTTAGGGTTAGGGTAAGTGTTAGGGTTAGGGTTAGGGTAAGGGTAAGGTTTAGGCTTAGGCTTCTGGTTAGGGTTAGAGTAAGGGTAAGAGTTAGGGTTAGGGTTAGGGTTAGGTTTAGGGTTAGGGTTAGGGTAAGGGTTAGTGTTAGGGTAAGGATTAGGGTTTTGTATAGGGTTAGGGTAAGGGTTAGGGTTAGGGTTAGGGTAAGGGTAAGGGTAAGGGTTAGGGTTAATATTGGGGTTAGGGTTGGGGTTAGGGTTAGGGTTAGGGTTAGTATTAAGGTTGGGGTTAGGGTTAGGGTAAGGGTAAGTGTTAGGGTTAGGGCTAGGGTTAGGGTTAGGGTTAGCATTAAGGTTAGGGTTAGGGTTAGGTTAGGGGTAAGGGTTAGGGTTATAGTTAGGGTTAGAGTTAGGGTTAGGGTTAGGGTTTGGTTTAGGGTAATGGTTAAAGTAAGGGTAAGGGTTAGGGTTAGGGTTAGTGTTAAGGTTAGGGTTAAGTTTAGAGTTAGGGTTAGGGTGAGGGTTAGGGTTAGAGTAAGGGTAAGGGTTAGAGTTAGGGTTAGGGTTAGGGTTAGGGATTACCGTTAGTTTTAGGGTTAAGGTTAGGGTTAGGGTTAGGGTAAAGGTAAGGTTTAGGGTTAGGGTTAGGTTTAGGTATGGGTTAGGGTTATGGTAATGGTAAGAGTTAGGGTTAGGTTTAGGGTTGGTGTTAAGGTTAGCGTTAGGGTTAGGGTAAGAGTAAGGTTAGTGTTGGATTTAGGGTTAGGGGTTAGGGTTAGGGTTAGGTTTAGAGTTAGGGTTAGGTTTAGGGTTAGGGTTAGGGTAAGAGTTAAGGTTAGGCTTAGGGTTAGGGTTAGGTTTAGGCTTAGGGTTTGGTTTAGTGTTAGGTATAGGGTTAGGGTAAGGGTTACGGTTAGGGTTAGGTTTAGAGTTAGGGTTAGGGTTACGGAAGGGTAAGGGTTAGTTTTAGGGTTAGGTTTAGGGTTAGGGGTTAGGGTTAGGGTTAGTTTAGTGTAAGGATAAGGGTTACGGTTAGGTTTGGGGTTAGGGTTAGGGTAAGGGTAAGGGTTAGGGTTAGGGTTAGGGTTAGGGGTTAGGGTTAGGGTCAGGGTTAGGGATAGGGTTACGGTAAGTGTTAGTGTTAGGGTTAGGGTTAGGGTAAGGGTAAGGGTAAGCGTTAGGGTTAGGGTTAGGTTTAGGGGTAGGGTTAGGGGGTTTAGTGTTATGGTTAGGGTTAGAGTAAGGGTTAGGGTTAGGGTAAGGGTAAGTGTTAGGGTACTGTTAGGGTTAATGTTAGGGTAAGGGTAAGGGTTAGGTTTAGGGTTAGGGTTAGGGTTACGGTTAGGGTTAGGGTAAGGGTAAGTGTTAGGTTTAGGGTTAGGGTTAGGGTTAAGTTACGGTTAGGGTTAGGGTTAGGGTTAGTGTAGGGGTAAGGGTTATGGGTAGGGTTAGGGTTAGGGTTAGGGAAAGGGTAAGGGTTAGGGTAAGTGTTAGTCTTAGGGTTAGGGTTAGGGTAAGGATTAGGGTTAGTGTTAGGGTAAGGGTAAGGGTGAAGGTTAGGTTTAGGGTTAGGGTTAAGGTTAGGTTTAGGGTTAGGGTTAGGGTAAGGGTAAGGGTTAGGTTTAGGGTTAAGTTTAGCATTAGGGTAAGGGTTAGGGTTATGGAAAGGGTAAGGCTTAGGGTAAGGGTTAGGGTTAGTGTTAGGGTAAGAATTAGGGTTAGGGTTAGATTTAGGGTAAGGGTAAATGTTAGGGTTAGGGTTAGGGTTAGGGTTAGGGGTTAGGGTTAGGGTTAGGGTTTGGGTAAGGTTTAGGGTTAGGGTTAGGCTAAGGGTAAGGTTTAGGGTTAGGGTTAGGGTTAGGGTTAGAATAAGGGTAAGGGTTAGAGTTAGGGTTAGGGTTAGAGTTAGGGTTAGAGTTAGGCTTAGGGTAAAGGTGAGGGTTAGGGTTAGGGTTAGGGTAGGGTAAGGGTAAGGGTAAGGGTTAGGGTTACTGTTAGGATTAGGTTTAGGGTTAGGGTTAGGGTATGGGTAAAAGTTAGGGTTAGGGTTAGGTTTAGGGTTAAGGTTAGGGTTAGGGTTAGGGTAAGGTTAAGGGTTAGGCTTAGGGTTAGGGTTAGGTTTAGGGTTAGGGTTAGGGTAAGGGTTAGGTGTAGGGTTAGGGTTTTGGTAAGGGTAAGGGTTAGGCTTAGGGTTAGGGTTAGGTTTAGGGTTAGGGTTAGGGTAAGGTTAGGTTTAGGGTTAGGGTTAGCATTAAGGTTAGGGTTAGGGTTAGTGTAAGGGTAAGGGTGAGGGTTAGGGTTAGGGTTAGGTTTAGGTTTAGGGTAAGGGTTAGCGTTAGGGTTAGGGTTAGCGGTTGGGGTTAGGCTTAGGGTTAGGGTTAGGGTAAGGGTTAGGGTTAGGGTTAGGGTAAGGGTAAGGTTTAGGGTTAGGCTTCTGGTTAGGGTTAGAGTAAGGGTAAGAGTTAGGGTTAGGGTTAGGTTTAGGGTTAGGGTTAGGGTAAGGGTTAGGGTTAGTGTAAGGATTAGGGTTTTGTATACGGTTAGGGAAAGGGTTAGGGTTAGGGTTAGGGTAAGGGTAAGTGTTAGGGTTAGGGTTAGGGTTAGGGTTAGGGTTAGATTTAGGGTAAGGTTAAGGTTAAGGGTTAGGGTTAGGATTAGGGGTAGGGTCGGTTTAGGTTTAGGGTTAGGGTTAGGGTAAGTGTTAGGGTTAGGGTTAGGGTTAGGGTTAGAATAAGGGTAACGGTTAGGTTCAGGATTAATGTTAGGGTTAGGGGTTAGGGTTAGGGTTAGGGTTAGGTTTAGGGTTAGGGTTAGTGTAAGGGTAAGGGTGACGGTTAGGGTTAGGGTTAGGGTTAGGGTAAGGTTAAGGGTTAGGGTTAGGGTTAGGGTTAGGGATTAGGGTTAGGGTTAGGTTTAGGGTTAGAATAAGGTTTAGGGTTAGGGTTTAGGGTAAGGGTAAGGTTTTGGGTTAGGGTTAGGATTAGGGTTAGAATAAGGGTAAGGGGTAGAGATAGGGTTAGCTTTAGAGTTAGTTTTATAGTTATGATTAGGGTAAAGGTATGGGTTAGGGTTAGGGCTAGGGTAAGGGTAAGGGCAAGGGTAAGGTTTAGGGTTAGGTTTAGAGTTAGGGTTAAGGTTAGGGTTAGGGTAAGGGTAAGGGTAAGGGTTGGAGTTAAGGTTAGGGTGAGGGTTAGGATTAGGGTAAGGTTTAGCATTTTGGTAAGGGTTAGTGTTAGGTTTAGGGTTAGGGTTAGGTTTACGTTTAGGGTTAGGTTTACGGTTAGGGTTAGGTTTAAGGTTAGGTTTAGTGTAAGGGTTAGGGTAAGGGTTAGGGTTTTGGTAAGGGTTAGGGTTAGGGTTAGGTTTAGGGTTAGGTTTAGGGTTAGGGTTAGGGTAAGGGTTAGTTTTAGGGTTAGGTTTAGGGTTAGGGTTTAGGGTTAGGGTTAGGTTAGTGTAAGGATAAGGGTTACGGTTAGGTTTAGGATTAGGGTTAGGGTAAGGGTAAGGGTTAGGGTTAGGGTTATGGGTTAGGGTTAGGGTCAGGGTTAGGGATAGGGTTACGGTAAGTGTTAGTGTTAGGGTTAGGGTTAGGGATAGGGTAAGTGTAAGGCTAAGGGTTAGGTTTAGGGTTAGGTTTAGGGTTAGGGTTAGGGGTTAGGGTTATGGTTAGGGTTAGAGTAAGGGTTAGGGTTAGGGTAAGGGTAAGTGTTAGGGTAGTGTTAGGGTTAAGGTTAGGGTAAGGGTAAGGGTTAGGTTTAGGGTTAGGGTTAGGGTTACGGTTAGGGTTAGGGTAAGGGTAAGTGTTAGGTTTAGGGTTAGGGTTAGGGTTAAGTTATGGTTACGGTTAGGGTTAGGGTTAGTGTAGGGGTAAGGGTTATGGGTAGGGTTAGGGTTAGGGTTAGGGAAAGGGTAAGGGTTAGGGTAAGTGTTAGTCTTAGGGTTAGGGTTAGGGTAAGGATTAGGGTTAGGGTTAGGGTAAGGGTAAGGGTGAAGGTTAGGTTTAGGGTTAGGGTTAAGGTTAGGTTTAGGGTTAGGGTTAGGGTAAGGGTAAGGGTTAGGTTTAGGGTTAAGTTTAGCATTAGGGTAAGGGTTAGGGTTATGGAAAGGGTAAGGGTTAGGGTAAGGGTTAGGGTTAGTGTTAGGGTAAGGATTAGGGTTAGGGTTAGATTTAGGGTAAGGGTAAGTGTTAGGGTTAGGGTTAGGGTTAGGAGTTAGGGTTAGGGTTAGGGTTAGGGTAAGGTTTAGGGTTAGGGTTAGGCTAAGGGTAAGGTTTAGGGTTAGGGTTAGGGTTAGGGTTAGGGTTAGAATAAGGGTAAGGGTTAGAGTTAGGGTTAGGGTTAGAGTTAGGGTTAGAGTTAGGCTTAGGGTAAAGGTGAGGGTTAGGGTTAGGGTTAGGGTTAGGGTAAGGGTAAGAGTAAGAGTAAGTGTAAGGGTTAGGTTTAGTGTTAGGATTAGGTTTAGGGTTAGGGTTAGGGTATGGGTAAAAGTTTGGGTTAGGGTTAGGTTTAGGGTTAAGGTTAGGGTTAGGGTTAGGGTAAGGGTAAGGGTTAGGCTTAGGGTTAGGCTTAGGGTTAGGGTTAAGGTTAGTTTAAGGTTAGGTTTAGGGTTAGGGTTAGCATTAAGGTTAGGGTTAGGGTTAGTGTAAGTGTAAGGGTGAGGGTTAGGGTTAGGGTTAGGTTTAGGTTTAGGGTAAGGGTTAGCGTTAGGGTTAGGGTTAGCGGTTAGGGTTAGGCTTAGGGTTAGGGTTAGGGTAAGGGTTAGGGTGAGGGTTAGGGTAAGGGTAAGGTTTAGGGTTAGGCTTCTGGTTAGGGTTAGAGTAAGGGTAAGAGTTAGGGTTAGGGTTAGGGTTAGGTTTAGGGCTAGGGTTAGGGTAAGGGTTAGGGTTAGGGTAAGGATTAGGGTTTTGTATAGGGTTAGGGTAAGGGTTAGGGTTAGGGTTAGGGTAAGGGTAAGGGTAAGGGTTAGGGTTAATATTGGGGTTAGGGTTGGGGTTAGGGTTAGGGTTAGGGTTAGTATTAAGGTTGGGGTTAGGGTTAGGGTAAGGGTAAGTGTTAGGGTTAGGGCTAGGGTTAGGGTTAGGGTTAGCATTAAGGTTAGGGTTAGGGTTAGGGTAGGGGTAAGGGTTAGGGTTATAGTTAGGGTTAGGGTTAGGGTTAGGGTTAGGGTTAGGTTTAGGGTAAGGGTCAAAGTAAGGGTAAGGGTTAGGGTTAGGGTTAGTGTTAGGGTTAGGTTTAAGTTTAGGGTTAGGGTTAGGGTTAGTATTAAGGTTGGGGTTAGGGTTTGGGTAAGGGTAAGTGTTAGGGTTAGGGCTAGGGTTAGGGTTAGGGTTAGCATTAAGGTTAGGGTTAGGGTTAGGGTAGGGGTAAGGGTTAGGGTTATAGTTAGGGTTAGGGTTAGGGTTAGGGTTAGGGTTAGGGTAAGGGTCAAATTAAGGGTAAGGGTTAGGGTTAGGGTTAGTGTTAGGGTTAGGGTTAAGTTTAGGGTTAGGGTTATGGTGAGGGTTAGGGTTAGAGTAAGGGTAAGGGTTAGAGTTAGGGTTAGGGTTAGGGTTAGGGATTACCGTTAGGTTTAGGGTTATGGTTAGGGTTAGGATTAGGGTAAAGGTAAGGTTTAGGGTTACGTTTAGCGTTAGGGTTAGGGTTAGGTTTAGGGTTAGGGTTATGGTAAGGGTAAGGGTTAGGGTTAGGTTTAGGTTTGGTGTTGAGGTTAGGGTTAGGGTTAGGGTAAGGGTAAGGGTAGAGTTTTTGTTAGGGTTAGGGTAAGGGTTAGGGTTAGGGTAATGGTTAGTTTTAGGGTTAGTGTTGGATTTAGGGTTAGGGGTTAGGGTTAGGGTGAGGTTTAGGGTTAGGGTTAGGGTAAGAGTTAAGGTTAGGGTTAGAGTTAGGGTTAGGTTTAGGGTTAGGGTTAGGTTTAGTGTTAGGTTTAGGGTTAGGGTAAGGGTTACGGTTAGGGTTAGGTTTAGAGTTAGGGTTAGGGTTACGGAAGGGTAAGGGTTAGTTTTAGGGTTAGGTTTAGGGTTAGGTGTTAGGGTTAGGGTTAGGTTAGTGTAAGGATAAGGGTTACGGTTAGGTTTAGGGTTAGGGTTAGGGTAAGGGTAAGGGTTAGGGTTAGGGTTAGGGGTTAGGGTTAGGGTCAGGTTTAGGGATAGGTTTACAGTAAGTGTTAGTGTTAGGGTTAGGGTTAGGGTAAGGGTAAGGGTAAGGGTAAGGGTTAGGGTTAGGGTTAGGTTTAGGGTTAGGGTTAGGGGTTTAGGGTTATGGTTAGGGTTAGAGTAAGGGTTAGGGTTAGGGTAAGGGTAAGTGTTAGGGTTAGGGTTAGGGTTAGGGTTAGGGTTAGGGTTAGGGTTAATGTTAGGGTAAGGGTAAGGGTTAGGTTTAGGGTTAGGGTTAGGGTTACGGTTAGGGTTAGGGTAAGGGTAAGTGTTAGGTTTAGGGTTAGGGTTAGGGTTAAGTTACGGTTAGGGTTAGGGTTAGGGTTAGTGTAGGGGTAAGGGTTATGGGTAGGGTTAGGGTTAGGGAAAGGGTAAGGGTTAGGGTAAGTGTTAGTCTTAGGGTTAGGGTTAGGGTAAGGATTAGGGTTAGGGTTAGGGTAAGGGTAAGGGTGAAGGTTAGGTTTAGGGGTAGGTTTAAGGTTAGGTTTAGGGTTAGGGTTAGGGTAAGGGTAAGGGTTAGGTTTAGGGTTAAGTTTAGCATTAGGGTAAGGGTTAGGGTTATGGAAAGGGTAAGGGTTAGGGTAAGGGTTAG
>JANJXV010000895.1:205669-228169 GCA_024803745.1 Megascapheus bottae
GTAAGGATTAGGGTTAGGGTTAGGGTAAGGGTAAGGGTGAAGTTTAGGTTTAGGGTTAGGGTTAAGGTTAAGTGTTAGGGTAAGTGTTAGGGTTAGCGTTAGGGTAAGGATTAGGGTTAGGGTTAGGTTTAGCGTAAGGGTTAGGGTTAGGGTTAGGGTAAGGGTTAGGTTTAGGGTTAGATTTACGGTAATGGTAAGGTTTGGGTTAGGGTTAGGTTTAGGGTTACGTTTAGGGTTAGGGTTAGGGTTAGGGTTAAGTTACTGTTAGGGTTAGGGTTAGGGTTAGTGTAGGGGTAAGGGTTGTGGGGAGGGTTAGTTTTAGGGTTAGGGTTAGGGAAAGGGCAAGGGTAAGGGTTAGGGTTAGTGTTAGTGTTAGGGTGAGGATTAGGGTTAGCATTAGTATTAGGGTAAGGGTTATGTTTATGGTTAAGGTTAGCATTAAGTTTAGGGTTAGGGTTAGTTTAAGGGTAAGGGTTAGGGTTAGAATTAGGGTTAGGGTTAGGGTAAGTGTAAGGGTTAGGGTTAGGGTTACGTTTAGGGTAAGCGTCAGGGTAAGGGTAAGGGTTAGTGTTAGGGTTAGGGTTAAGGTTAGGGTTAGGGTTCAGGTTGGGGATTAGTGTTATGGTTATGGTTATGGATAGGGTAATTGCATGGTTTAGGGTTAGGGTTAGGGTCATGGGCTAGCGTTAAGGTTAGGGTTAGGGTTAAGGTAAGGGTATGGGTTAGGTTTAGGATTAGGGTTCGGGCTAGGTTTAGGGTTAGGGTTAGGGTAAGGGTAAGAGTTAGGGTTAGGGTTAGGGATAGGTTTAAAATTAGTGTTAGGGTTAGGGTTAGGGTTAGGGAAAGGGTAAGGGTTAGGGTAAGGGCTAGTCTTAGGGTTATGGTTAGGGTAAGGATTAGGGTTAGGGTTAGGGTTAGGGTAAGGGTAAGGGTTAGGTTTAGGGTTAAGGTTAGCTTTAGGGTAAGGGTTAGGGTTATGGAAAGGGTAAGGGTTAGGGTAAGGGTTAGGGTTAGCGTTAGGGTAATGATTAGGTTTAGGGTTAGTTTTAGGGTAAGGTTTGGGGTTAGGGTTAGGGTTATTGTTAGCATTGAGGTTAGGGTTAGGGTTAGGGTAAGGGTAAGGGTTAAGGTTAGGATTAGTTTTAGGTTTAGGGTAAGGATTAGGTTTAGGTTTAGGATTAGGGTTAGGATTAGCAAAAAGGTAGGGTTAGCGTTGCGAAATGGTAAGGGTTAGGATTAAGGTTAGGGTTAGGGGTGGGTTAGTGTTAGTGTTATGGTTAGTGTTATGTTTAGGGTTAGTGTTAAGGTAAGGGTAAGGTTTAGGGTGAGGGTTAGGGTTAGGGTTAAGTTTAGGCATAGGGTTAGGGTAAGGGTAAGTGTTAGTGTTAGGGTTACGGTTAGGGTAAGGGTAAGGGTTAGGGTTAATGTTTGGGTTAGGGTTAGGGTAAGCGTTAGGGTTAGAGTTAGGGTTAGGGTTTGATTTAGGGTTAGATTTACGGTAATGTTAAGTTTTAGGGTTAGGGTTAGGGTTAGGGTTACGTTTAGGGTTAGGGTTAGGGTAAGGGTAAGTGTTAGGGTTAGGGTTAGGGTTAAGTTACGGTTATGGTTAGGGTTAGGGTTAGTGTAGGGGTAAGGTTTATGATTAGGGTTAGGGTTAGGGTTAGCATTAGGGTTAGGGAAAGGGTAAGGGTTAGGGTTAGGGTTAGGATTAGGGTGAGGATTAGGGTTAGGTTTAGTGTTTGGGTAAGGCCTAGGGTTAGGGTTAGGGTTAGCATTAAGTTTACGGTTAGGGTTAGGGTAAGGGTAAGGGTTAGGGTTAGAGTTAGGATTAGGGTTAGGGTACGGGTAAGGGTTAGGGTTAGGTTTAGGGTTAGGGTTAGGGTTAGGTTAAGGGTAAGGGTCAGGGTAAGGGTAAGGGTTAGGTTTAGGGTTAGTGTTAGGGTTAGGGTTAGGGTTAGGATTAGAGTCTGGGTAAGGTTTAGAGTTAGGTTTAGGGTTAGGGTTAGGGGTTAGCATTAGGTTTAGGGTTAGGGTTAAGGTTAAGGTAAGGGTAAGGGTTAGGTTTAGGGATAGGGTTAGGGTTAGGGTAAGGGTTAGTGTTAGGTTTAGGGTAAGGGTAAGTTTTAGGGTTGGGTTTATGGTTAGGTTTAGGGTTAGGGAAAGGGTTAGTGTTAGTGTTAGGGTTAGGGTTAGATTTAGCATTATGGTTCGGGTAAGGGTAAGGGTTAGGGTTAGGGTTATGGTTAGGTTTAGGGTTAGGTTAGGGTTAGGGTAAAGATAACGGTTGGGGTTAAGGTTAGGGTTAGGGTGAGGTTTAGGGTTAGGGTATGGGTTATGGTTAGGGTAAGTGTTAGGGTAAGGTTTAGGGTTAGGTTTAGGGTTAGGGTTTTGGTAAGGGTAAGGGTTAGGGTTAGGTTTAGGGTTGGTGTTAAGTTTAGGGTTAGGGTAAGGGTAAGGGAAAATGTTAGGGTTATTGTTAGGGTAAGGGATAGGGTTAGGGTAAGGGTTAGTTTTAGGGTAAGGGTTGGGTTTACAGTTAGAGTTTAGGGTTAGGGTTAGGATTAGGGTAAGAGTTAAGGTTAGGGTTAGGGTTAGGGTGAGGGTTATGGTAAAGGTTAGGGTTAGGGTTAGGGTTAGAGTTACAGTTAGGGTTAGGGAAGTGTAAGGGTTAGGTTTAGGGTTAGGGTTAGGGGTTAGGGTTAGGGTTAGGGTTTGGGTTAGGGTTAGCGTTAGGGTAAGGGTAAGGGTTAGGGTGAGTGTTAGGGTTAGAGTTAGGGTTAGGGTTAGGATATGGGTAAGGGTTGGGGTTAGGGTTAAGGTTAGGGTTAGAGTAAGGGTAAGGGTTAGTGTTAGGTTTAGGTTAAGGTTAGGTTTAGGGTTAGGTTTAGGGTAAGGGTAAGGGTTAGGGTTAGGTTTAGGGTTAGGGTGAGGAAAAGGGTAAGGGTTAGGGTTAGAGTTATGGTTAGGTTTAGGGTTAGGGTTAGCATTCGGTTAGGGTTAGGGTTAGGGTTAGGGTTAGTATTAAGGTTAGTGTTAGGGTTAGGGTAAGGGTTAGGGTTAAGGTTAGGTTTAGGGGTTAGGGTTAATATAAGGGTTATGGTTAGGTTTAGGTTTAGGGTTATGGTTTGTGTAAGGGTAAGGGTTAGGGTTAGTGTTAGGTTTAGGTTTAGGTTTAGGGTTAGGGTATGGGTAAGGGTTAGGGTTAGGGCTTGGGTTAAGTTTAGGATTAGGGTTAGTGTAAGGTTAAGGGTAAGGATTAGGTTTAGGGTTAGGGTTAGGGTGAGGTTAAGTGTTAGGTTTAGGGTTAGGGTTAGGTTTAGGCTAAGGGTTAGGGTTAGGTTTAGGGTTAGGGTTAATATCAGGGTAATTGTGAGGGTTAGGGTTAGGGTTAGGGTTAGGGTAAGTTTAAGTGTTAGGTTTAGGGTTAGGGGTAGGGTTAGGTTTAGGGTTAGGGTTAGTGTAAGATTAAAGGTGAGGGTTAGGGTTACGGTTACGTTTAGGGTTAGGGCTAGGTTTAGGGTAAGGGTAAGGGTTAGGGTTAGGGTTAGGGGTTAGGTTTAGTGTTAGGGTTAGAGTTAGGGTAAGGGTTAGGGTTAGGGTTAGGGTAAGGGTAAGGTTTAGGGTTTTGGTTATGGTTAGGGTTAGAGTAAAGGTAAGGGTTAGGGTTAGGCTTAGGGTTAGGTTTAGTGTTAGGGTTAGGGTAAGGGTAAGGATTAGGTTTAGGGTTAGTGTAAGGGTAAGGGTTAGGGTTAGTGTTAGGGTTAGGTTTAGGCTAACGGTTAGGGTTAGGTTTAGGGTTAGGGTAAGGGAAAGTGTTAGTGTTAGGGTTAGGTTAGAGTAAGGTTAAGGGTTAGGGTTAGGGTTAGGGTTAGTTTTAGGGTTAGAATAAGGGTAACGGTTAGGTTTAGGGTTAGGGTTACAGTTAGGGGTTACGGTTAGGGGTAGGGTTAGGTTTAGGGTTAGGGTTAGTGTAAGGGTAATTGTGAGGGTTAGGGTTAGGGTTAGGGTTAGGGTAAGGGTAAGGGTTAGGGTTAGGGGTTAGGGTTATGGTTAGGGTAAGTTTTAGGGTTCGGGTTAGGGTTAGGGTTAGAGTTAGGTTTAGGGTTAGGGTTAGGTTAAGGGTAAGGGATAGGCTTAAGGTTAAGGATAGGGTAAGGGTAAGGGTAAGGGTTAGGGTTAATGTTAGGGTTAGTGTTAGGATTAGTATAAGGGTAAGTGTTAGGGTTAGGGTTAGGGTTAGTGTTAGGTTTAGGGTAAGGGTTAGGGTTAGGTTTAGGGTTAAGGTTAGGGTTAGGGTTAGGTTTAAGGTTAGGGTTAGGGTAAGGTTAAGGGTTAGGGTTAGGGTTATGGTAAGGATAAGGGTTAGGGTTAGGGTTAGGGTTAAGGGAAGGGTTAGGGTTGGGTTTAGGGTAAGGGTAAGGGTTATGGTTAGCGTTAGGTTTAGTTTTAGGGTAAGGGTAAGATTTAGGGTTAGGGTTAGATTCAGGTTTAGGGTTAGGGTTAGGGTGAGGGTTAGGGAAAGGGTACGGGTTAGGGTGAGGGTTAGGGTTAGGGTTAGGGTAAGGGTTAGGGTTAGGTTTAGGGTAAGGGTAAGGGTTATGGTTAGCGTTAGGTTTAGTTTTAGGGTAAGGGTAAGATTTAGGGTTAGGCTTAGGGTTAGATTTAGGGTTAGGGTTAGGGTGAGGGTTAGGGAAAGGGTACGGGTTAGGGTGAGTGTTAGGGTTAGGGTTAGGGTTAGGGTAAGGGTTAGGGTTAGGTTTAGGGTAAGTGTAAGGGTGAGTGTTAGGGTTAGGGTTAGGGTTAAGAATAAGGTTAGGGTTAGGGTTAGGGTTAGAGTAAGGGTAAAGGTTAGGGTTAGGGTTAGGGTAAGGGTAAGGTTTAGGGTTAGGGTTAGGCTTAGGTTTAAGTTTAGGGTTAGGGTTAGGGTTAGGTAAAGGGTAAGGGTTAGGGTAACGATTAGTCTTAGGGCTAGGGTTACGGTAAGGATTACGGTTAGGGTTAGGGTAAGGGTAAGGGTGAAGGTTAGGTTTAGGGTTAGGGTTCAGGTTAGGTTTAGGGTTAGGGTTAGGGTAAGGGTAAGGGTTATGTTTACGGTTAAGGTTAGCGTTAGGGTAAGGGTTAGGGTTAGGGAAAGGGTAAGGGTTAGGGTAAGGGTTAGGGTTAGCGTTAGGGTAAGGATTAGGGTTAGGGTTATGTTTAGGGTAAGGGTTGGGGTTAGGGTTAGGGTTAGGGTTAGCATTAAGGTTAGGGTTAGGGTTAGGGTAAGGGTTAAGTTTTTGGTTAGGGTTAGGGTTAGGGTAAGGATTAGGGCAAGGTTTAGGTTTAGGGTTAGGGTTAGCAAAAAGGTAGGGTTAGCGTTGGGTAATGTAAGGGTTAGGGTTAGGGTTAGGGTGGGTTAGAGTTAGTGTTAGGTTTAGGGTTAGGTTTAGGTTTAGGGTAAGGGTAAGGGTAAGGGTTAGGGTTAGGGTTAGAGTCAGGGTAAGGGTTAGGGATAGGGTTACGGTTAGGGTAAGGGTAAGGGTTAGGGTTAATGTTAGGGTTAGGGTTAGGGTTAGCATTAGGTTTAGAGTTAGGTTTAGGGTTAGGTTTAGGGTTAGATTTACGGTAATGGTAAGGTTTAGGGTTAGGGTTAGGGTTAGGGTTAGGTTTAGGGTTAGGGTTAGGGTTAGGGTAAGGGTAAGTGTTAGGGGTAGGGTTAGGGTTAGTGTTACTGTAAGGGTAAGGGTAAGGGTTAGGGTTAGGGTTAGGGTTAGGTTTAGGGTTAGGGTTAGGGTAAGGGTTAGGGTTAGGGTTAGGTTTAGGGTTAGGGTAAGGCTTAGGGTTATGGTTAGGGTTAGGGTAAGGGTAAGTGTTAGGGTTAGGGTTAGGGTAAGGGTTAGGGTTAGGGTTAGGGTAAGGGTAAGGGTTAGGGTTAGGGTTAGGGTTAGTGTAGGGGTAAGGGTTTAGGATAAGGGTGAGGATTAGTGTTAGGGTTAGGGTTAGGGTTAGGGTAAGGCTTAGGGTTAGGGTAAGGGTAAGTGTTAGGGTTAGGGTTAGGGTTAGGGTTAGGGTAAGGGTAAGGGTTAGGGTTAGGGTTAGGTTTAGGGTTAGGGTTAGGGTTACGGTAAACGTAAGGGTTAGGGTTAAGGTTAGGGTTAGAGTGAGGTTTAGGGTTAGGGTATGGTTAAGGGTTAGGGTAAGGGTTAGGGTTAGGGTTAGGGTTAGGGTTAGGTATAGGGTTAGGGTTATTGTAAGGGTAAAGGTTAGGGTTAGGTTTAGGGTTGGTGTTAAGGTTAGGGTTAGGGTTAGGGTAAGGGTAAAGGTTAGGGTTTTTGTTAGGGTTAGGGTAAGGTTTAGTTTTAGGGTTAGGGTTGGATTTAGGGTTAGGGGTTAGGGTTAGGGTTAGCGTTAGGGTTAGGTTTAGGGTTAGGGTTAGGCTAAGAGTTAAGGTTATGGTTAGGGTTAGGGTTAGGGTTAGGTTTAGGGTTAGGGTTAGGTTTAGTGTTAGGTTTAGGGTTAGGGTAAGGGTTAGGTTAGGGTTAGGGTTAGAGTTAGGGTTAGGGTTACGGAAGGGTAAGGGTTAGGTTTAGGGTTAGGTTTAGGGTTTAGGGTTAGGGTTAGGGTAAGGGTAAGTGTTAGGGGTAGGGTTAGGGTTAGGGTTAACTTACGGTTAGGGTTAGGGTTAGTGTAGGGGGAAGGGTTTAGGGTAAGGGTGAGGGTTAGGATTACGGTTAGGGTTAGGGTTAGGTTTAGGGTTAGGGTTAGGGTAAGGGTAAGTTTTAGGGTTAGGGTTAGGGTTAGGGTTAAGTTACGGTTAGGGTTAGGGTTAGGGTTAGTGTAGGGGTAAGGGTTATGGGTAGGGTTAAAGTTCGGGTTAGGGTTACCTTTAGGGAAAGGATAAGGGTAAGGGTTAGGGTTAGGGTTAGTGTTAGGTGTAGGATGAGGATTAGGGTTAGGGTTAGTGTTAGGGTAAGGGTTAGGTTTAGGGGTAAGGTTAGCATTAAGGTTAGAGTTAGGATTAGGGTAAGTGTAAGGGTTAGGTTTAGCATTAAAGTTAGGGTTAGGTTTAGGGTAAGGGTAAGGGTTAAGGTTAGTGTTAGGGTTAGGGGTAGGGTAAGGGTAAGGGTTAGGGTTAGGGTTAGGTTTAGGTTTAGGGTAAGGGTCAGGGTAAGCGGAAGGGTTAGGGTTAGGATTAGTGTTAGGGTTAGGGTTAAGGTTAGGGTTAAAGTTAGGGTGAGGGTTAGGGTTAGAGTAATGGTAAGGGTTAGAGTTAGGGTTAGGGTTAGGGTTAGGGGTTAGGGTTAGGGTTAGGGTTAGGGTTAGGGTAGGGTAAGTGTTAGGGTTAGGTTTAGGGTTAGGGAAAGGGTAAGTGTTAGGGTTAGGGTTAGGTTAATGTTAGGGTTAGGGTTAGGATAAAGGTAAGGGTTAGGGTTAAGGTTAGGGTTAGGGTGAGGTTTAGGGTTAGGGTATGGTTTAATGTTAGGGTAAGAGTTAGGGTTAGGGTTAGGGTTAGGTTTAGGGTAAGGGTTATGGTAAGGGTAAGGGTTAGGGTTAGGTTTAGGATTGGTATTAATGTTAGGGTTAGGTTTAGGGTAAGAGTAAAGGTTAGGGTTATTGTTAGGGTTAGGGTAAGGGTTAGGGTTAGGGTAAGGATTAGTTTTACGGTTAGGGTTGGATTTAGGGTTATGAGTTATGGTTAGGTTTAGCATTAGGGTTAGGTTTAGGGTTAGGGTTAGGGTAAGAGTTAAGGTTAGGGTTAGGGTTAGGTTTAGGTTTAGGGTTAGGGTTAGGTTTAGTGTTAGGGTTAGGGTAAGGGTTAGGGTTAGGGTTAGGGTTAGAGTTAGGGTTAGGGTTACGGAAGGGTAAGGGTTAGGGTTAGGGTTAGGGTTAGGTTTAGGGTTAGGGGTTAGGGTTAGGGTTAGGGTGAGGTTTAGGGTTAGGGTTAGTGTTAGGGTAAGGCTTAGGGTTAGTGTTAGGGTTAGTGTTAGGGTTAGGGAAAGGGTAAGTGTTAAGGTTAGGGTTAGGGTTAGGGTTAGGTTTAGTGTTAGGGTTAGGGTTAGGGTAAGGGTTAGGGTTAGGGTTAGGGTTAGGGTTAGCATTAAGGTTAGTGTTAGGGTTAGGGTAAGGGTAAGGGTTAGGGTTATAGTTAGGGTTAGGGTTAGGGTAAGGGTAAGGGTTAGGGTTAGGGTTAGGGTTAGGTTTAGGTTTAGGGTAAGGGTCAGAGTAAGGGTAAGGGTTAGGGTTAGGGTTAGTGTTTGGGTTAGGGTTAAGTTTAGGGTTAGGGTTAGGGGTAGGGTTAGGGTTAGAGTAAGTGTGAGGGTTAGAGTTAAGGTTAGGCTTAGGGTTAGGGATTACCGCTAGGTTTAGGGTTAGGGTTAGGGTTAGGGTAAAGATAAGGTTTAGGGTTAGGTTTAGGGTTAGGGTTAGGGTTAGGGTTAGGTTTAGGTTTAGGGTTATAGTAAGGGTAAGGGTTAGTGTTAGGTTTAGGGTTGGTGTTAAGGTTAGGGTTAGGGTTAGGGTATGGGTAAAGGTTAGGGTTTTTTTTAGGGTTAGGGTAAGGTTTAGGGTTAGGGTAAGGCTTAGTTTTAGGGTTAGTGTTGGATTTAGGGTTAGGGGTTAGGGTTAGGGATAGAGTTAGGGTTAGGTTTAGGGTTAGGGTTAGGGTAAGAGTTAAGGTTAGGGTTAGGGTTAGGGTTACGGTTAGGGTTAGGGTTAGGTTTAGTGTTAGGGTTAGGGTTAGTGTAAGGGTTAGGGTTAGGGTTAGGGTTAGAGTTAGGGTTAGGGTTACGGAAGGGTAAGGGTTAGGTTTAGGGTTAGGTTTAAGGTTAGGGGTTAGGGTGAGGGTTAGGGTTAGTGTAAGGGTAAGGGTTAGGGTTAGGTTTAGGGTTAGAGTTAGGTTTAGGGTAAGGGTAAGGGTTAGGGTTAGGGTTAGGTTTAGGGGTTAGGGTTAGGATCAGAGTTAGAGATAGGGTTATGGTAAGTGTTAGGCTTATGGTTATGGTTCGGGTAAGGGTAAGGGTTAGGGTTAGGGTTAGGTTTAGGGTTAGGGTTAGGGGTTAGGGTTATGCTTAGGGTTAGAGTAAGGGTTAGGGTTAGGGTAAGGGTAAGTGTTAGGGTAGTGTTAGGGTTAAGGTTAGGGTAAGGGTAAGGGTTAGGGTTAGGTTTAGGGTTAGGGTTACGGTTAGGGTTAGGGTTAGGATAAGGATAAGTGTTAGGTATAGGGTTAGGGTTAGGGTTACGTTACGGTTAAGGTTAGGGTTAGGGTTAGTGTAGGGGTAAGGGTTATGGGTAGGGTTAGGGTTAGGGATAGGGAATGGGTAAGGGATAGGGTAAGTGTTAGTCTTAGGGTTAGGGTTAGGGTAAGGATTAGGGTTAGGGTTAGGGTAAGGGTAAGGTTGAAGGTTAGGTTTAGGGTTATGGTTAAGGTTAGGTTTAGGGTTAGGCTTAGGGTAAGGGTAAGGGTTAGGTTTAGGGTTAAGGTTAGCATTAGGGTAAGGGTTAGAGTTATGGAAAGGGTAAGGGTTAGGGTAAGGGTTAGGGTTAGTGCTAGGGTAAGGATTAGGGTTAGGGTTAGCTTTAGAGTATGGTTTAGTGTTAGGGTTAGGGTTAGGGTTAGGGTTAGGGGTTAGGGTTAGGGTTAGGGTTAGGGTAAGGTTTAGGGTTAGGGTTAGGCTAAGGGTAAGGTTTAGGGTTAGGGTTAGGGTTAGGGTTAGAATAAGGGTAAGGGTTAGAGTTAGGGTTAGGGTTAGAGTTAGGGTTAGAGTTAGGCTTAGGGCAAAGGTGAGGGTTAGGGTTAGGGTTAGGGTTAGGGTAAGGGTAAGGGTAAGAGTAAGGGTAAGGGTTAGGGTTAGTGTTAGGATTAGGTTTAGGGTTAGGGTTAGGGTATGGGTAAAAGTTAGGGTTAGGGTTAGGTTTAGGGTTAAGGTTAGGGTTAGGGTTAGGGTAAGGGTAAGGGTTAGGCTTAGGGTTAGGGTTAGGTTTAGGGTTAGGGTTAGGGTAAGGGTTAGGTTTAGGGTTAGGGTTAGGGTAAGGGTAAGGGTTAGGCTTAGGGTTAGGGTTAGGGTAACGGTTAGGGTTAGAGTAAGTGTAAGGATTAGTGTTAGGTTTCGGGTTAGGTTTAGGGTTAGGGTTAGGGTTAGAGTAAAGATAAGGGTTAGGGTTAAGGTGAGGGTTAGGGTGAGGTTTAGGGTTAGGGTATGTTTTAGGGTTAGGGTAAGAGTTAGGGTTAGGTTTAGGGTTAGAGTTATGGTAAGCGTAAGGGTTAGGGTTAGGTTTAGGGTTGGTGTTAAGGTTAAAGTTAGTGTTAGGGTAAGGGTAAAGGTTAGGGTTACTGTTAGGGTTAGGGTAAGATTTAAGTTTAAGGTTAGGGTTAGGTTTAGGTTTAGGGTTCAGGTTAGGTTTAGTGTTAGGGTTAGGGTTAGGGCAAGGGTTAGTGTTAGGGTTAGAGTTAGGGTTAGGGTTAGGGAAGGGTAAGGGTTAGGGTTAGGGTTAGGGTTAGGTTTAGGGTTAGGGGTAGGTTTAGGGTTAGGGTTAGGGTTACGGTAAGGGTAATGGTTAGGGTTAGGGGTTAGGGTTAGGATTAGGATTAGGAATAGGGTTACCGTAAATGTTAGTGTTAGAGTTAGGGTTAGGGTAAGGGTTAGGGTTAGGGTTATGTTTAGGGTTAGGGTTAGGATTTAGGGTTATGGTTAGGGTTAGGGTAAGGTTAGGGTTAGGGTAAGGGTAAGTGTTAGGGTAGTGTTAGGGTTAGGGTTAGGGTAAGGGTAAGGGTTAGGGTTAGGGTTAGGGTTAGGGTTAAGTTACGATTAGGGTTAGGGTTAATGTAGGGGTAAGGGTTATGGGTAGGGTTAGGGTTAGTGTTAGGGTTAGGGTTAGGGAAAGGGTAAGGATTAGGGTAAGGGTTAGGCTTAGGGTTAGGGTTAGGGTAAGGATTAGGGTTAGGGTTAGGGTAAGGGTAAGGGTGAAGTTTAGGTTTAGGGTTAGGGTTAAGGTTAGGTTTAGCGTTAGGGTTAGGGTAAGGGTAAGGGTTAGGTTTAGGGTTAAGGTTAGCGTTAGGGTAAGGGTTAGGGTGAGGTTTAGGGTTAGCGTTAGGGTGAGGATTAGGGTTAGGGTTAGAATTAGGGTAAGGGTTGGGGTTAGGGTTAGGGTTAGGGTTAGCATTAAGGTTAGGGTTAGGGTTAGGGTTAGGGTAAGGGTAAGGGTTAAGGTTAAGTTTAGGGTTAGTTTTAGGGTAAGGATCAGGGTTAGGTTTAGGGTGAGGGTTAGGATTAGCAAAAAGGTAGGGTTAGCGTTGGGTAATGGTAAGGGTTAGGGTTAGGGTTAGGGTTAGGTTTAGGGGTGGTTTAGAGTTAGTGTTAGGGTTAGGGTTATGTTTAGGGTTAGGGTTAGTGTAAGGGTAACGTTTAGGGTTAGGGTTAGGGTTAGGTTAGGGTTAGGGTTAATGTTAGGGTTAGGGTTAGGATAAGGGTAAGGGTTAGGGTTAGGGTTACGGTTAGGGTAAGGGTAAAGGTTAGGGTTAATGTTAGGTTTAAGGTAGATTTAAGGTAATGATAAGATTTAGGGTTAGGGTTAGGGTTAGGGTTACGTTTCGGGTTAGGGTTAGGGTAAGGGTAAGTGTTAGGGTTAGTGTTAGGGTTAGGGTTAAGTTACGGTTAGCGTTAGGGTTAGTGTTAGTGTAGGGGTAAGTGTTATGTTTAGGGTTAGGTTTAGGGTTTGGGTTAGGTTTAAGGTTAGATTTACTGTAATGGTAAGATTTAGGGTTAGGGTTAGGGTTAGGGTTACGTTTAGGGTTAGGGTTAGGGTAAGGGTAAGTGTTAGGGTTGGGGTTAGGTTTAGGGTTAACTTATGGTTAGGGTTAGGGTTAGGGTTAGTGTAGGGGTAAGTATTATGTTTAGGGTTAGGGTTAGGGTTATCGTTAGGGTTAGGGAAAGGATAAGGTTTAGGGTTAGGGTTAGGGTTATGGTGAGGATTAGAGTTAGGGTTAGTGTTAGGGTAAGCCTTAGGGTTAGGGTTAGGGTTAGCATTAAGGTTAGGGTTAGGGTTAGGGTAAGGGTAAGGGTAAGGGTTAGGGTTAGAGTTAGGGTTAGGGTTAGGGTAAGTGTAAGGATTAGGGTTAGGGTTAGGGTTAGGTTTAGCTTTAGGGTAAGGGTCAGGGTAAGCGGAAGGGATAGGGTTAGGGTTAGTGTTAGGGTTAGGGTTAAGGTTAGGGTTAGGGTTAGGGTGAGGGTTAGGGTTAGAGTAAGGGTAAGGGTTAGAGTTAGGGTTAGGGTTAGGGTTAGGGTTATGGTTATGGTTAGGGTTAGGGTAAAGGTAAGGTTTAGGGTTAGGTTTAGGTTTAGTGTTAGGGTTAGGGTAAGGGTTAGGGTTAGGTTTAGGGTAAGGGTAAGTTTTAGGGTCAGAGTTAGGTTTAGGTTTAGGGAAAGGTTAAGTGTTCGGGTTAGGGTTAGGGTTTGATTTAAGGTTATGGTTAGGGTAAGGGTAAGGGTTAGGGTTAGGTTTAGGTTTAGGGTTAGGATTAGGGTTACGGTAAAGGTAAGGGTTAGGGTTAAGTTTAGGGTTAGAGTGAGGTTTAGGGTTAGGGTATGGTTTAGGGTTAGGGTAAGGGTTAGGGTTAGGGTTAGGGTTAGGGTAAGGGTAAAGGTTAGGGTTTTTGTTAGTGTTAGGGTAAGGATTAGTTTTAGGGTTATGGTTGGATTTAGGGTTAGGGGTTAGGGTTAGGGTTAGCGTTAGGGTTAGGTTTAGGGTTAGGGTTAGGTTAAGAGTTAAGGTTATGGTTAGGGTTAGGGTTAGGTTTAGGGTTAGGGTTAGGTTAAGAGTTAAGGTTATGGTTAGGGTTAGGGTTAGGTTTAGGGTTAGGGTTAGATTTAGTGTTAGGTTTAGGGTTAGGGTAATGGTTAGGTTAGGGTTAGGGTTAGAGTTAGGTTTAGGGTTACGGAAGGGTAAGGGTTAGGGTTAGGGTTAGGTTTAGGGTTAGGGTTAGGGTAAGGGTAAGTGTTAGGGTTAGGGTTGGGGTTAGGGTTAACTTACGGTTAGGGTTAGGGTTAGCGTAGGGGTAAGGGTTTAGGGTAAGGGTGAGGGTTAGGGTTACGGTTAGGGTTATGTTTAGGTTTAGGGTTAGGGTTAGGGTAAGGTTAAGTTTTAGGGTTAGGGTTAGGGTTAGGGTTAAGTTACGGTTAGGGTAAGGGTTAGTGTAGGGGTAAGGGTTATGGGTAGGGTTAAAGTTAGGGTTAGGGATAGCTTTAGGGAAAGGGTAAGGGTTAGGTTTAGGGTTAGGGTTAGTGTTAGGTGTAGGATGAGGATTAGGGTTAGGGTTAGTGTTAGGGTAAGGGTTAGGTTTAGGATTAAGGTTAGCATTAAGGTTAGGGTTAGGGTTAGGGTAAGGGTAAGGGTTAGGGTTAGGGTTAGGGTTAGGCTTAGGGTAAGGGTAAGGGTTAGGGTTAGCGTTAGGTTTAGGGTAAGTTTCAGGGTAAGCATAAGGGTTAGGTTAGGATTTGTGTTAGGGTTAGGGTTAAGGTTAGGGTTAGGGTTCGGGTTGGGGATTAGGGTTAGGGTTAGGGTTAGGGTAAGGGCAAGGTTTAGGCTTAGGGTTAGGGTTAGGAGCTAGCGTTAGGGTTAGGGTTAGGGTTAGTGTTAGTGTTAGGGTTAGGGTTAAGTTTAAGTTTAGATTTACGGTAATGGTAAGATTTAGGGTTAGGGTTAGGGTTACGTTTAGGGTTAGGGTTAGGGTAAGGGTAAGTGTTATGGTTAGGGTTAGGGTTAGGGTTAGCGTTAGGGTTAGGGAAAGGGTAAGGGTTAGGGTTCGGGTTAGGTGAGAGGGTTAGGGTTAGGGTTATCGTTAGCGTTAGGGTCAGAGTTAGGGATAGGGAAAGGGTAAGGGTTACGGTAAGGTTTAGGGTTAGCATTAGGGTAAGAATTAGGGTTAGTGTTAGGTTTAGGGTAAGGGTTGGGGTTAGGGTTAGGGTTAGGTTTAGCATTAAGGTTAGGGTTAGGGTTAGGGTAAGGGTAAGGGTAAGGGTTAAGGTTAGGGTTAGGGTTAGGTTTAGGGTGAGGGTTAGGATTAGCAAAAAGGTAGTGTTAGCGTTGGGTAATGGTAAGGGTTAGGGTTAGGGTTAGGGTTAGGGGTGGGTTAGAGTTAGTGTTAGTGTTAGGGTTATGTTTAGGGTTAGGGTTAGGGTAAGGGTAAGGTTTAGGGTTAGGGTTAGGTTAGGGTTAGGGTAAAGGTTAGGGTTAGGGTTAGGGTAAGGGTAAGGGTTAGGGTTAGGATTATGGTTAGGGTAAGGGTAAGGGTTAGGGTTAATGTTAGGGTTAGGGTTAGGGTTAGAGTAAGGGTTAGGGTTAGGGTTAGGGGTTAGGGTTAGTTTTAAGGTTAGATTTACGGTAATGGTAAGATTTAGGGTTAGGGTTAGGGTTAGGGTTACGTTTAGGTTTAGGGTTAGGGTAAGGGTAAGTGTTAGGGTTAGGGTTAGGTTTAGGGTTAAGTTACGGTTAGGGTTAGGGTTAGGGTTAGGGTAAGTGTTATGGTTAGGGTTAGGTTTAGGGTTAATGTTAGGGTTAGGGAAAGGGTAAGGGTTAGGGATAGGGTTAGGGTTAGGGTGAGGATTAGGGTTAGGGTTAGGGTTAGGGTTAGGGTAAGTCTTAGGGTTAGGTTAGGGTTAGCATTAAAGTTAGGGTTAGGGTTAGGGTAAGGGTAAGGGTTAAGTTTAGTGTTAGGGTTAGGGTTAGGGTAAGGGTTAGGGTTAGGGTTAGGTTTAGGTTTAGGTTAAATGTCAGGTTAATCGGAAGGGTTAGGGTTAGGATTAGTGTTAGGGTTAGGGTTAAGGTTAGGGTTAGGGTTAGGGTGAGGGTTAGGGTTAGAGTAAGGGTAAGCGTTAGAGTTAGGGTTAGGGTTAGGGTTAGGGGTTAGTGTAAAGGTAAGTTTTATGGTTATGTTTAGGGTTAGGGTTAGGGTTAGGGTAAGGGTTAGGGTTAGGTTTAGGGTTAGGGAAAGGGTAAGTGTTAGGGTTAGGGTTAGGTTTAGTGTTAGGGTTAGGGTTAGGATAAAGGTAAGGGTTAGGGTTAAGGTTAGGGTTAGGGTGAGGTTTAGGGTTAGGTTATGGTTTAGGGTTAGGGTAAGAGTTAGGGTTAGGGTTAGGGTTAGGTTTAGGGTAAGGGTTATGGTAAGGGTAAGGGTTAGGGTTAGGTTTAGGATTGGTGTTAATGTTAGGGTTAGGTTTAGGGTAAGAGTAAAGGTTAGGGTTATTGTTAGGGTTAGGGTAAGGGTTAGGGTTAGGGTAAGGATTCGTTTTACGGCTAGGGTTGGATTTAGGGTTAGGGGTTAGGGTTAGGTTTAGCGTTAGGGTTAGGTTTAGGGTTAGGGTTAGGGTAAGAGTTAAGGTTAGGGTTAGGGTTAGGTTTAGGTTTAGGGTTAGGGTTAGGTTTAGTGTTAGGGTTAGGGTTACGGAAGGGTAAGGGTTAGGGTTAGGGTTAGGGTTAGGTTTAGGGTTAGGGGTTAGGGTTAGGGTTAGGGTGAGGATTAGGGTTAGGGTTAGTGTTAGGGTAAGCCTTAGGGTTAGTGTTAGGGTTAGCGTTAGGGTTAGGGAAAGGGTAAGGGTTAGGGTTAGGGTTAGGGTTAGGGTTAGGTTTAGTGTTAGAGTTAGTGTTAGGGTAAGGGTTAGGGTTAGGGTTAGGGTTAGGGTTAGCATTAAGGTTAGGGTTAGGGTTAGGGTAAGGGTAAGGGTTACGGTTATAGTTAGGGTTAGGGTTAGGGTAAGGGTAAGGGTTAGGGTTAGGGTTAGGGTTAGGGTTAGGTTTAGGTTTAGGGTAAGGGTCAGAGTAAGGGTAAGGGTTAGGGTTAGGGTTAGTGTTGGGGGTAGGGTTAAGTTTAGGGTTAGGGTTAGGGTTAGGGTTAGGGTTAGAGTAAGGGTAAGGGTTAGAGTTAGGGTTAGGGTTAGGGTTAGGGATTACCGCTAGGGATAGGGTTAGGGTTAGGGTTAGGGTAAAGATAAGGTTTAGGGTTGGGGTTAGGGCTAGGGTTAGGGTAAGGGTAAAGGTTAGGGTTTTTGTTAGGGTTAGGGTAAGGGTTAGGTTTAGGGTAAGGGTTAGTTTTAGGGTTAGTGTTGGATTTAGGGTTAGGGGTTAGGGTTAGGGTTAGAGTTATGGTTAGGTTTAGGGTTAGGGTTAGGGTAAGAGTTAAGTTTAGGGTTGGGGTTAGGGTTAGGGTTAGGGTTAGGTTTAGTGTTAGGGTTAGGGGTAGTGTAAGGGTTAGGGTTAGGGTTAGGGTTAGAGTTAGGGTTAGGGTTACGGAAGGGTAAGGGTTAGTTTTGGGTTAGGTTTAGGGTTAGGGGTTAGGGTTAGGGTTAGGGTTAGTGTAAGGGTAATGGTTAGGGTTAGGTTTAGGGTTAGAGTTAGGTTTAGGGTAAGGGTAAGGGTTAGGGTTAGGGTTAGTGTTAGGGGTTAGGGTTAGGGTCAGAGTTAGGGATAGGGTTACGGTAAGTGTTAGGGTTAGGGTTAGGGTTAGGGTAAGGGTAAGGGTTAGGGTTAGGGTTAGGTTTAGGGTTAGGGTTATGCTTAGGGTTAGAGTAAGGGTTAGGGTTAGGGTAATTGTAAGTGTTAGGGTAGTGTTAGGGTTAAGGTTAGGTTAAGGGTAAGGGTTAGGTTTAGGGTTAGGGTTAGGGTTACGGTTAGGGTTAGGGTTAGGGTAAGGGTAAGTGTTAGGTATAGGGTTAGGGTTAGGGTTAAGTTACGGTTAAGGTTAGGGTTAGGGTTAGTGTAGGGGTAAGGGTTATGGGTAGGGTAGGGTTAGGGTTAGGGTTAGGGAAAGGGTAAGGGTTAGGGTAAGTGTTAGTCTTAGGGTTAGGGTTAGGGTAAGGATTAGGGTTAGGGTTAGGGTAAGGGTAAGGGTGAAGGTTAGGTTTAGGGTTAGGTTTAAGGTTAGGTAGGGTTAGGCTTAGGGTAAGGGTAAGGGTTAGGTTTAGGGTTAAGGTTAGCATTAGGGTAAGGGTTAGGGTTATGGAAAGGGTAAGGGTTAGGGTAAGGGTTATGGTTAGTGTTAGGATAAGGATTAGGGTTAGGGTTAGATTTAGAGTAAGGGTTAGGGTTAGGGTTAGGGTTAGGGTTAGGGTAAAGGTAAGGGTTAGGGTTAGTGTTAGTGTTAGTGTTAGGGTTAGGGTAAGGGTTAGGGTATGGGTAAGGGTTAGGGTTAGGGTAACGATTAGGGTTAGAGTAAGTGTAAGGATTAGTGTTAGGTTTAGGGTTAGGTTTAGGGTTAGGGTTAGGGTTAGAGTAAAGATAAGGGTTAGGGTTAAGGTTAGGGTTAGGGTGAGGTTTAGGGTTAGGGTATGTTTTAGGGTTAGGGTAAGAGTTAGGGTTAGGGTTAGGGTTAGGTTTAGGGTTAGGGTTATGGTAAGGGTAAGGGTTAGGGTTGGGGTATGATAAGTGTAAGTGTAAGGGTTAGGGTTAGGGTTAGGGTTAGTCTAAGGGTTAGGGTTAGGTTTAGGGTTAGGGTAAGGATAAGTGATAGTGTTAGTGTTAGGGTTAGGGTTAAAGTAAGGTTAAGGATTAGGGTTAGAGTTAGGGGTAGGTTTAGGTTTAGGTTTAGGGTTAGAGTTAGGGTAAGTGTTATGGTTAGGGTTAGGGTTAGGGTTAGAATAAGGGTAACGGTTAGGTTTAGGTTTAGGGTTATGGTTAGGGGTTAGGATTAGGGTTAGGGTTAGGGTTAGGTTAAGGGTAAGTGTAAGGGTTAGGGTTAATGTTAGGGTTAGGGTTAGGGTTAGGGTTAGTGTAAGTGTAAGTGTTAGGGTTAGGGTTAGGGTTAGGTTTAAGGTTAGTGTTAGGGTTATGGTTAGGGTTAGGGAAATGGTAAGGGTGAGGGTAAGGGTTAGTCTAAGGGCTAGGGTTAGGGTAATGATTAGGGTTAGGTTTAGGGTAAGGGTAAGGGTTAGGTTTAGGGTTAAGGTTAGCATTAGTGTAAGGGTTAGGGTTAGGGAAAGAGTAAGCATTACTGTGAAGGTTAGGGTTAGCGTTAGGGTAAGGATTAGGGTTACGGTTAGGTTTAGAGTAAGGGTTGGGGTTAGGGTTAGGGTTAGGGTTAGCATTAAGGTTAGGGTTAGGGTTAGGGTTAGGGTTAGGGTAAGGATTAGGGTAAGGTTTAGGGTTAGGGTTAGGGTTAGCAAAAAGGTATGGTTAGCGTTGGGTAATGGTAAGGGTTAGGGTTAGGGTTAGGATTAGGGGTGGGTTAGAGTTAGTGTTAGGGTTAGGGTTCGGTTTAGGGTTAGGGTTAGGGTAAGGGTAAGGTTTAGGTTTAGGGTTAGGGTTAGGGTAAGAGTAAGGGTTAGGGTTAGGGTTATGGTTAGGGTAAGGGTAAGGGTAAGGGTTAATGTTAGGGTTAGGGTTAGGGTTAGCGTTAGGGTTAGAGTTAGGGTTAGGGTTAGGTTTAGGGTTAGATTTACGGTAATGGTAAAGTTTAGGATTAGGGTTAGGGTTAGGGTTACGTTTAGGGTTAGGTTTAAGGTAAGGGTAAGTGTTAGGGTTAGGGTTAGGGTTAGGGTTAAGTTACGGTTAGGGTTAGGGTTAGGGTTAGTGTAGGGGTAAGGGTTATGGTTAGGGTTAGGGTTAGAGTTAGGGTTAGGGTTAGGGTAAGGGTACGGGTTAGGGTTAGGTTTAGGTTTAGGTTTAGGGAAAGGGTCAGGGTAAGGGTAAGGGTTAGTGTTAGGGTTAGTGTTAGGGTTAGGGTTAAGGTTAGGGTTAGGGTTAGGGTTAGGGTTAGAGTAAGGGTAAGGTTTAGAGTTAGAGTTAGGGTTAGAGTTAGGGTTAGGGTAAGGGTAAGTGTTAGGGTTAGTGTTAGGGTTAGGTTTAGGGTAAGTGTTAGGGTATGGGTAAGGGTTAGGTTTAGGGTTCGTGTTAGGGTTAAGGTTAGGGTGAGGTTTAGGGTAAGGGTTAGCGTTTTGGTAAGGGTTAAGGTTAGGTTTAGGGTTAGGGGTAGGTTTAGGGTTAGGGTTAGGGTAAGGGTTAGGTTTAGGGTTAGGGTTAGGTTTAGGGTAAGGGTTAGGGTTAGGGTTAGGTTTAGGATCAGGGTTAGGGTTAAGGTTAGGGTTAGGTTACGGTTAGGGTAAGGATTAGTGCTAGTGTTAGGTTTAGGTTAAGGGTTAGGGTTAGGGTTAGGATTAGCATTAAGGTTAGTGTTAGGGTTAGGGTAAGGGTAAGGGTTAGGGTTAGGTTTAGTGTTAGTGTTAGGGGTTAGGGTTATGGTTAGGTTTAGGTTTAGGGTTAGGTTTAGGGTAAGGGTAAGTTTTAGGGTTAGTGTTGGGTTTAGGGTTAGGTTTAGGGTTAGGGTTAGGGTAAGGGTAAGCGTTACGTATAGAGTTAGGATTAGGGATATGGTTAAGGTTAGAGTAAGGGTTAGGGTTAGGGTTTGGGTTAGGGTAAGGGTAAGGGTTAGGGTTAGGGTTAGTGTTAGGGTTAGGGTAAGGGAAAGGGTAAGGGTTAGGGTTAGAGTTAGGGTTAGGTTATGGTTAGGGTTAGCATTCGTTTAGGGTTAGGGTTAGGGTAAGGGTAAGGGTTAGGGTTAGGGTTAGGGTTAGGGTTAGTAGTAAGATTAGGGTTAGGGTTAGGGTAAGGTTAAGGGTTAGGGTTAGGGTTAGGGGTTAGGGTTAAGGTTAGGGTTAGGGTAAGGTTAAGGGTAAGGATTAGGGTTAGGGTTAGGATTAGGTTTAGAGTTAGGTTTAGGGTTAGGGTTAGTGTAAGTGTAAAGGAGAGGGGTAGGGTTACTTTTAAGGTTAGGGTTAGGCTTAGGGTTATGGTAAATATAAGGTTTAGGGTTAGGGTTAGGGGTTAGGGTTAGGGTTAGGGTTAGGGTAAGGGTTAGGGTTAGGGTTAGGGTAAGGGTAAGGTTTAGGGTTAGGGTTATGGTTAGGGTTAGAGTAAGAGTAAGGGTTAGGGTTAGGGTTAGGGTTACGTTTAGGGTTAGGGTTAGGGTAAGAGTTAGGGTTAGGGTTAGGGTTAGGCTAAGGGTTAGGGTTAGGTTTAGGGTTAGGGTAAGGGTTAGGGTTAGGGTTAGTGTTAGGGTTAGGTTTAGGGGTAGGATTAGGTTTAGGTTTAGGGTTATAGTTAGGGTAATTGTTAGGGTGAGGGTTAGGGTTAGAATAAGGGTAACGGTTAGGTTTAGGATTAGGGTTGGGTTAGGGGTTAGGTTTGGGTTAGGTTTAGGGTTAGGGTTAGTGTAAGGGTAAGTGTGAGGGTTAGGGTTAGGGTTAGGATAAGGGTAAGGGTTAGGGTTAGGGTTAGCGTTAGGGTTAGGTTTAGCTTTAGAGTTAGGTTTAGTTTTAGGGTTAGAGTTAGGGTAAGGGTAAGGGTTAGGGTTAGGTTTGCGTTAGGGTTAGGTTTAGGGTTAGGCTTATGGTAAGGGTAAGGGTTAGGGTTAGAGTTAGGATGAGGGATAGGGTTAAGGTTAGGGTTAGGGTTAGGTTTAGGGTTACTGTAAGTGTAAGGTTTAGTGGTAGGGTTAGGGATAGGGTTAAGGTAAGGGTTAGGGTTAGGGTTAGGGTTAGAATAAGGGTAACGGTTAGGTTCAGGGTTAAGGTTAGGGTTAGGGGTTAGGGTTAGGGTTAGGTTTAGGGTTAGGGTTAGTGTAAGGGTAAGGGTGAAGGTTAGGGTTAGGGTTAGGGTTAGGGTTATTGTTAGGGTAAGGCTTAGGGTTAGGATTAGGGTTAGGGTTAGGGGTTAGGGTTAGGGTTAGGGTAAGGTTTAGGGTTAGGGTTAATGTAAGGGTAAGGTTTAGGGTTAGCGTTAGGGTTAGAGTTACAGTAAGGGTAAGTGTTAGAGTTAGGGTTAGGGATAGAGTTAGGTGTAGAGTTAAGGTTAGGGTAAGGGTAAGGGTTAGGGTTAGGGTAAGGTTAAGGGTTAGGGTTACTGTTAGGTTTAGGTTTAGGGTTAGGGTTATGGTATAGGTAAAGGTTAGGGTTAGGGTTAGGGTTAGGGTTAGGGATTAGGGTTACGGTTAGGTTTAGGGTTAGAGTAAGGTTTAGGGTTAGGGTTTAGGGTAAGGGTAAGGTTTTGGGTTAGGGTTAGGATTAGGGTTAGAATAAGTGTAAGGGGTAGAGATAGGGTTAGGGTTAGAGTTAGTTTTATAGTTATGGTTAGGGTAAAGGTATGGGTTAGGGTTAGGGCTAGGGTAAGGGTAAGGGCAAGGGTAAGGGTTAGGGTTAGGGTTAGAGTTAGGGTTAAGGTTAGGGTTAGGGTAAGGGTAAGGGTAAGGGTTGGAGTTAAGGTTAGGGTTAGGGTTAGGATTAGGGTAAGGTTTAGCATTTTGGTAAGGGTTAGGGTTAGGTTTAGGGTTAGGGTTAGGTTTACGGTTAGGGTTAGGTTTACGGTTAGGGTTAGGTTTAAGGTTAGGTTTAGTGTAAGGGTTAGGGTAAGGGTTAGGGTTTTGGTAAGGGTTAGGGTTAGGGTTAGGTTTAGGGTTAGGTTTAGGGTTAGGGTTAGGGTAAGGGTTAGTTTTAGGGTTAGGTTTAGGGTTAGGGGTTAGGGTTAGAGTTAGGTTAGTGTAAGGATAAGGGTTACGGTTAGGTTTAGGATTAGGGTTAGGGTTAGGGTCAGGGTTAGGGATAGGGTTACGGTAAGTGTTAGTGTTAGGGTTAGGGTTAGGGTAAGGCTAAGGGTAAGGGTTAGTGTTAGGGTTAGGTTTAGGGTTAGGGTTAGGGGTTAGGGTTATGGTTAGGGTTAGAGTAAGGGTTAGGGTTAGGGTAAGGGTAAGTGTTAGGGTAGTGTTAGGGTTAAGGTTAGGGTAAGGGTAAGGGTTAGGGTTAAGTTTAGGGTTAGGGTTAGGATTAGGGTAAGGGTTATCGTTTTGGTAAGGGATAGGGTTAGGTTTATGTTAGGGTTAGGTTTACGATTAGGGTTAGGGTTAAGGTTAGGGTTAGGGTAAGGGTTAGATTTAGGGTTAGGGTTTTGGTAAGGGTTAGGGTTAGATTTAGGGTTAGGGTTAGGTTTAGGGTTAGGGTTATTTTTAGCGTTAGGTTTAGGGTTAGGGTTAGGGTTAGGGTAAGGGTTAGGGCTTAGGGTTAGGGTTAGGATTAGGGTTAGGGTTAGGTTCAGGGTTAGGTTAGGGTTAGGGTAAGGATTAGGGTTAGGTTAGGGTTAGGGTAAGGGTTAGATTTAGGGTTAGGGTTAGCATTAAGGTTAGGGTTAGGGTTAGTGTAAGGGTAAGGGTGAGGGTTAGGGTTAGGGTTAAGGTTACGGTTAGGTTTAGGGTTAGGTTAAGGGTTAGCTTTAGGGTTAGGGTTAGGGGTGAGGGTTAGGGTTAGGGTTAGGGTAAGGGTTAGGGTTAGGGTTAGGGTAAGGGTAAGGTTTAGGGTTAGGCTTCTGGTTAGGGTTAGAGTAAGCGTAAGGGTTAAGATTAGGGTTAGGGTTAAGGTTAGGGTTAGGGTTAGGGTTAGGGTAAGGGTAAGGGTTAGGGTTAGCGTTAGGTTAGGTTTAAGGTTAGTGTTAGGGTTAGGGTTAGGGAAAGGGTAAGTGTTAGGGTAAGGGTTAGTCTTAGGGCTAGGGTTA
>JANJXV010000895.1:233169-283491 GCA_024803745.1 Megascapheus bottae
GGTTAGGTTTAGGGTAAGGGTGAGGGTTAGGGTTAGGGTTAGGTTTAGGATTAGGGTTAGTATTAAGGTTAGGGTTAGGGTTAGGGTAAGGGTAAGTGTTAGGGTTAGGGTTAAGGTTAGGGTTAGGGGTTAGAGTAAGGGTTAGGGTTAGGGCTAGGGATAGGGTTAGGTTTCGGGTTAGGGTTAGGGTTAGGGTAAGGGTAAGGATTGTCGTTAGGGTTAGGGTTTAGGGTTAGGGTTAGGGTTAAGGTTAGGGTAAGGGTAAGGATTAGGGTTAGGGATAGGGTTAGGGTTAGGGTAAGGATTAGGGTTAGGGTTAGGGTAAGGTTTAGGGTTAAGTTTAGGGTTAGCGTTAGGGTTAGGGTTAGAGTAAGGTTAAGGGTTAGGGTTAGGTTAGGGTTAGCTTTAGGGTTAGGGTTAGGATTAGGGTTAGGGTTAGGGTAAGGGTAAGGGTTAGGGTTAGGGTTAGGGTTAAAGTTAGGGTTAGGGTTAGGGTTAGGGTAAGGATATGGGTTAGGGTTAGGGTTAGAATTAGGGTTAGGTTTAGGGTTAGGGTTAGGGTTAGGGTTAGGGTAAGGGTAAGGGTTAGGGTTAGGGTTAGGGTAAGGGTAAGAGATAGGGTTAGGATTAGGGTTAGTGTTAATGTTAGGGTTCGGGTTAGGGTTCGGGTTAGGGTTAGGGTTAGGGTTAGGGTAAGGGTAAGGGTAAGGGTTAGGGTTAGGTTTAGGGTGAGGGAAAGGGTAAGGGTTAGGGTTAGAATTAGGGTTAGGTTAGGGTTAGGGTTAGGGTTAGGGTTAGGGTTAAGTTAGGGTTAGGGTTAGGTTTAAGGTTAGGGTTAGGGTAAGGGTAAGGGTTAGGGTTACGGTTAGGGTTATGGTAAGGATACGGGTTAGGGTTAGGTTTAGGGTTAGGATTTGGTTTAGGGTTAGGGTTAGCATTAAGGTTAGGGTTAGGGTTAGGGTAAGTTTAAGGGTTAGGGTTAGAGTTAGGGTTAGGGTTAGGGTAAGGATAAGGGTTAGGGTTAGGGTTAGGGTTAGGGTTAGTGTTAGGGTTAGGGTTAAGTTTAGGGTTAGGGTTAGGGTGAGGTTTAGGGTTAGAGTAAGGGTATCGGTTAGAGTTAGGGTTAGGGTTACAGTTAGGGGTTAGCGTTAGGGTTAGGGTGAGGGTTAGGGTTAGGGTTAGGGTAAAGGTAAGGTTTAGGGTTAGGTTTAGGTTTAGGGTTAGGGTTAGGGTAAGGGTTAGGTTTAGGTTTAGGGTAAGGGTAAGTTTTAGGGTTAGGGTTAGCATTAGGGTAAAGTTAAGGGTTAGGGTTAAGGTAGGGTTAGGGTGAGGGTTAGGGTTAGGGTATAGGTTAGGGTTAGGGTAAGAGTTAGGGTTATGGTTAGGGTTAGGTTTAGGGTTAGGGTTATGGTAAGGGTAAGGGTTAGTGTTAGGTTTAGGGTTGGTGTTAAGGTTACGGTTAGGGTTAGGGTAAGGTTAAAGGTTAGGGTTATTGTTAGGGTTAGGGTAAGGGTTAGGGTTAGGGTTAGGATAAGGGTTAGTTTTAGGGTTAGGCTTAGGGTTGGGTTTAGGTTTAGGGTTTAGGGTTAGGGTTAGCGTTAGGTTTAGGTTTAGGCTTAGGGTTAGGGTTAGTGTTAGGGTTATTGTTAGCATTAACGTTAGGATTAGGGTTAGGATTAGGGTTAGGGTAAAGGTAAGGGAAAGCGTTAGGGTTAGGGTTAGTGTTAGGGGTTAGGGTTATGGTTAGGGTTAGGGTAAGGGTAAGGATTAGGGTTAGGATTAGGGTTAGGGTTAGGGTAATGGTTAGGGTTAGGGTTAGGTTTAGGTTTAGGGTAAAGGTGAGGGTTAGGGTTAGGGTTAGGTTTAGGATTAGGGTTAGTATTAAGGTTAGGGTTAGGGTTAGGGTAAGGGTAAGGGTTAGGGTTAGGGTTAAGGTTAGGGTTAGGGGTTAGAGTAAGGGTTAGGTTTAGGGTTAGGGATATGGTTAGGTTTCGGGTTAGGGTTAGGGTTAGGGTAAGGGTAAGGATTGTTGTTAGGGTTAGGGTTTAGGGTTAGTGTTAGAGTTAGGGAAAGGGTAAGGGTTAGGGTTAGAGTTAGTGTTAGCTTAGGGTTAGGGTTAGGGTTAGGGTTAAGTTAGGGTTAGGGTTAATGTTAGGGTTCGGGTTAGGGTTCGGGTTAGGGTTAGGGTTAAGCTTAGGGTAAGGGTAAGGATTAGGGTTAGGGATAGGGTTAGGGTTAGGGTAAGGATTAGGGTTAGGGTTAGGGTAAGGGTTAGGGTTAAGTTTAGGGTTAGGGTTAGGGCTAGGGTTAGAGTAAGGTTAAGGGTTAGGGTTAGGTTAGGGTAAGGTTTAGGGTTAGGGTTAGGATTAGGGTTAGGGTTAGGGTAAGGGTAAGTTTAGGGTTAGGGTTAGGGTTAAAGTTAGGGTTAGGGTTAGGGTTAGGATTAGGGTAAGGATATGGGTTAGGGTTAGGGTTAGAATTAGGGATAGGTTTCGGGTTATGGTTAGGGTTAGGGTTAGGGTAAGGACAAGGTTTATGGTTAGGGTTAGGGTAAGGTTAAGTGGTAGGGTTAGGATTAGGGTTAGGGTTAATGTTAGGGTTCGGGTTAGGGTTCAGGTTAGGGTTAGGGTTAGGGTTATGGTAAGTGTTAGGGTTAGGGTTAGGGTTAGGGTTAGGGTAAGGTTAAGGGTTAGGGTTTGGGGTAGGTGTAGGGTTAGGTTTAGTATTAAGGTTAGGGTTAGGGTTAGGGTAAGGGTAAGGTTTAGGGTTAGGGTTAAGGTTAGGGTTAGGGGTTAGAGTAAGGGTTATGGTTAGGGTAAGGGATAGGGTTAGGTTTCGGTTTAGGGTTAGGGTTAGGGTAAGGGTAAGGATTGTCGTTAGGGTTAGGGTTTAGGGTTAGGGTTAGGGTTAAGGTTAGGGTAATGGTAAGGATTAGGGTTAGGGGTAGGGTTAGGGTTAGGGTAAGGATTAGGGTTAGGGTTAGGGTAAGGGTTAGGGTTAAGTTTAGGGTTAGGGTTAGGGTTAGGGTTAGAGTAAGGTTAAGGGTTAGGGTTAGGTTAGGGTAAGGTTTAGGGTTAGGGTTAGGATTAGGGTTAGGGTTAGGGTAAGGGTAAGGGTTAGGGTTAGGGTTAGGGTTAAAGTTAGGGTTAGGGTTAGGGTTAGGGTAAGGATATGGGTTAGGGTTAGGGTTAGAATTAGGGTTAGGGTTAGGGTTAGGGTTACGGTAAGGACAAGGTTTATGGTTAGGGTTAGGGTAAGGTTAAGGGATAGGGTTAGGATTAGGGTTAGGGTTAAGTTAGGGTTAGGGTTAGGTTTAAGGTTAGGGTTAGGATAAGGGTAAGGGTAAGGGTTAGGGTTACGGTTAGGGTTATGGTAAGGATAAGGGTTAGAGTTAGGGTTAGGATTATGGTTAGGGTAAGGGTTAGGGTTAAGGTTTGGTTTAGGGTTAGGGTAAGGGTAAGGGTTAGGGTTAAGGTTAGGGTTAGGGTTAGGGTTAGGGTAAGGGTTAGGATTTTGGTAAGGGTTAGGGTTAGGTTTAGGGTTAGGGTTAGGTTTAGGGTTAGGGTTAGGCTTAAGGTTGGGTTTAGGGTTAGGGGTTAGGGTTAGTGTTAGCGTTAGGGTTAGGTTTAGGCTTAGGTTTAGGGTTAGTGTTAGATGTTAGGTTAAGGGTTAGGGTAAGGGTAAGGATTAGGGTTAGGATTAGGGTTAGGGTTAGGGTAATGGTTAGGGTTAGGGTAGGGTTAGGTTTAGGGTTAGGTATAGGGTAAGGGTGATGGTTAGGATTAGGGTTAGGTTTAGGATTAGGGTTAGTATTAATGTTAGGGTTAGGGTTAGGTTAAGGGTAAGGGTTAGGGTTAGGGTTAGGGGTTAGGGTTAGGGTTAGGGTTAGGTTTATGGTAAGGGTGAGGGTTAGGGTTAGGGTTAGGGTTAAGTTAGAGTTAGGGTTAGGTTTAAGGTTATGGTCAGGGTAAGGGTAAGGGTTAGGGTTAGGTTTAGGATTATGGTACGGATAAGGGTTAGGGTTAGGGTTAGGGTTAGGGTAAGAGTTAGGGTTAAGGTTAGGTGTAGGGTTAGGGTTAGGGTAAGGGTAAGGGTTAGGTTTAAGGTTAGGGTTAGGGTTAGGGTTAGGGTTACGGTAAGGGTTAGGATTTTGGTAAGGGTTAGGGTTAGGTTTAGGGTTAGGGTTAGGTTTAGGGTTAGGGTTAGGCTTAAGGTTAGGTTTAGGGTTATGGTTAGGGTAAGGGTTAGGGTTTTGGTAAGGGTTAGAGTTAGGTTTAGGGATAGGGTTACGTTTAGGATTAGGGTTAGGGTAAGGGTTTGTTTTAGGGTTAGGGTTAGGGTTAGGGTAAGGTTAAGGTGTTAGGGTTAGGATCAGGGTTACGGTTAGGGTCAGGGTTAAGTTAGGGTTAGGGTAAGGATTAGGGTTACGGTTAGGGTAGGTTAAGGGTTAGGGTTAGGGTTAGGGTTAGCATTAAGGTTAGGGTTAGGGTTAGGGTAAGGGTAAGGGTTAGAGTTAAGTTTAGGGTTAGGTTTAGGGGTTAGGGTTACGGTTAGGGTTAGTGTTAGGGTTAGGTTTAGTGTAAGGGTAAGGGTTATGGTTCGGGTTGGGGTTAGGGTTAGGTTTAGGGTTAGGGTTAGTGTAAGGGTAAGGGGTAGGTTTAGAGTTAGAGTTAGGGATATGGTTAAGGTTAGAGTTAGGGTTAGGGTTAGGGTTTTGGTTAGGGTAAGGCTAAGGTTTAGGGTTAGGCTTAGGGTGAGGGAAAGGGTTAGGGTTAGGGTGAGGGAAAGGGTAAGGGTTAGGGTTAGAGTTAGCATTAGGTTAGGGTTAGGGTTAGGATTAGGGTTAGGATTAGGGTTAGTATTAACGTTAGGGTTAGGGTTAGGGTAAGGGTAAGGGTTAGGGTTAGGGGTTAGGGTTAGGATTAGGGTTAGGGTTAGGTTTAGGTTTAGGGTTAGGGTTAGGGTAAGGGTAAGGGTATGTGTTAGGGTTAGTGTTAGGGTATGGGTAAGGGTTAGGGTCAGGGTTAGGGTTAAGGTTAGGGTTAGGGTAAGGGTAAGTGTTAGGGTTAGGGTTAGTGTAAGGGTAAGGGTAAGGGTTAGGGTGAGGGTTAGTGTTAGGGTAAGGGTTAGTTTTATGGTTAGGATTGGGTTTAGGTTTAGGGGTTAGGGTTAGTGATAGCGTAAGGGTTAGTTTTAGGCTAAGGGTTAGGGTTAGGGTTAGGGTTAGCATTAACGTTAGGATTAGGGTTAGTGTTATGCTTAGGGTAAAGGTAAGGGAAAGTGTTAGGGTTAGGGTTAGTGTTAGGGGTTAGGGTTAGGGATAGGGTTAGGGTAAGGCTAAGGATTAGGTTTAGGATTAGGATTAGGGTTAGGGTAATGGTTAGGGTTAGGGTTAGTTTTAGGGTTAGGTTTAGGGTAAGGGTGATGGTTAGGATTAGGGTTAGGTTTAGGATTAGGGTTAGTATTAAGGTTAGGGTTAGGGTTAGGGTAAGGGTAAGGGTTAGGGTTAGGTTTAGGGTTAGGTTTAGGGGTTAGGGTTAGGGTTAGTGTTAGGTTTAGGGTAAGGGTGAGGGTTAGGGTTAGGGTTAGGGTTAAGTTAGGGTTAGGGTTAGGATTAAGGTTAGGGTTAGGCTAAAGATAAGGTTAGGGTTAGGGTTAGGGTTATGGTAAGGATAAGGGTTAGGGTTAGGGTTAGGGTTAGGGTTAAGGTTAGGGTTAGGGTTAGGGTTAGGGTAAGGGTAAGGGTTAGTGTTAAGTATAGGGTTAGGGTTAGGGTTAGGGTAAGGTTTAGATTTTTGGTAAGGGTTAGGGTTAGGTTTAGGGTTAGGGTTAGGTTTAGGGTTAGGGTTAGGCTTAAAGTTAGGTTTAGGGTTATGGTTAGGGTAAGGGTTAGTGTTTTGGTAAGGGTTAGGATTAGGTTTAGGGATAGGGTTACGTTTAGGGTTAGGGTTAGGGTAAGGGTTAGGTTTAGGGTTAGGGTTAGGGTTAGGGTAAGGATAAGGGGTTAGGGTTAGGATTAGGATCAGGGTTACGGTTAGGGTCAGGGTTAGGTTAGGGTTATGGTAAGGATTAGGGTTTCTGTTAGGGTTAGGTTAAGGGTTAGGGTTAGGGTTAGCAATAAGGTTAGTGTTAGGGTTATGGTAAGGGTAAGGGTTAGGGTTAGTTTTAGGGTTAGATTTAGGGGTTAGGGTTACGGTTAGGGTTAGGGTTAGGGTTAGTGTAAGGTAAGGTTTAGGGTTCAGGTTGGCGTTAGGGTTAGGGTTAGGGTTAGGGTTAGGGTTAGGGTTAGTGTAAGGGTAAGGGTTAGGTTTAGAGTTAGAGTTAGGGATATGGTTAAGGTTAGAGTTAGGGTTAGGGTTAGGGTTTTGGTTAGGGTAAGGGTAAGGGTTAGGGTTAGGGTGAGGGAAAGGGTAAGGGTTGGGGTTAGAGTTAGGGTTAGGTTTAACGTTAGGGTTAGCATTAGGTTAGGGTTAGGATTTGGGTTAGGGTTAGGATTAGGGTTAGTATTAAGGTTAGGGTTATAGTTACGTTAGGTTTAGCGTTAGGGTTAGCGTTAGGTTAGGGTTAGGGTTTGGGTTAGGGTTAGGACTAGGGTTAGTATTAAGGTTAGGGTTAGGGTTAGGGTAAGGGTAAGGATTAGGGTTAGGGTTAGGGTTAGGGTTAGGGGTTAGGGTTAGGATTAGGGTTAGGGTTAGGGTTAGGTTTAGGTTTAGGGTTAGGTTTAGGGTAAGGGTAAGGGTAAGTGTTAGGGTTAGTGTTAGGGTTAGGTTTAGGGTTAGGGTTAGGGTATGGGTAAGGGTTAGGGGTAGGTTTAGGGTTAGGGTTAAGGTTAGGGTTAGGGTTAGGGTAAGGTTAAGGGTAAGGATTAGGGTTAGGGTTAGGGTAAGGTTAAGGTTTAGGGTTTGGGTTAGGGGTAGGGTTAGGTTTAGGGTTAGGGTTAAGGTAATGGGTAGGTTTAGGGTTAGGGTTAGGGTATGGGTTAGGGGTTAGGGTTAGGGTTAGGATCAGGGTTGCGGTTATCGTCACGGTTAGGTTAGGGTTAGGGTAAGGATTAGGGTTACGGTTAGGGTTAGGGTAAGGGTTAGAGATAGGGTTAAGTTTAGCATTAAGGTTAGGGTTAGGGTTAGGGTAAGGGTAAGTGTTAGGGTTAGGTTTAGGGTTAGGTTTAGGGGTTAGGGTTACCGGTAGGGTGAGGTTTAGGGTTAAGATTAGTGTAAGGGTAAGGGTTAGGTTTAGAGTTAGAGTTAGAGTTAGGGATATGGTTAAGGTTAGAGTTAGGGTTAGGGTTAGGGTTTCTGTTAGGGTAAGGGAAAGGGTTAGGGTTAGCATGAGGGAAAGGGTAAGCGTTAGGGTTAGAGTTAGTTTAGGTTTAGGGTTATTGTTAGCATTAGGTTAGGGTTAGGGTTTGGGTTAGGGTTAGGATTAGGGTTAGTATTGCGGTTAGGATTAGGGATAGAGTAAGCGTAAGGGTTAGGGTTAGGGTTAGGTTTAGGGGTTATGGTTAGGATTAGGATTAGGGTTAGGTTTAGGTTTAGGGTTAAGGTTAGGGTAAAGGTAAGAGTTAGGGTTAATGATACGGTTAGGTTTAGGGTTAGGGTTAGGGTATGGGTAAGGGTTAGGGTTAGGTTTAGGTTTAAGGTTAGGGTTAGGGTTAGGGTAAGGGTAAGGTTAAGGGTAAGGATTACGGTTAAGGTTAGGGTTAAGGTTAGGGTAAGGTTAGGGGTTAGGGTTTGGGTTAGGGATAGGGTTAGGTTTAGGGTTAGGGTTAATGTAAGGTTAAAGGTGAAGGCTAGGGTTAGGGTTAGGTCTAGGGTTAGGGTAAGGGTAAGGGTTAGGGTTAGGGTTAGGGGTTAGGGTTAGGTTTAGGGTTAGGTTTAGGGTAAGCGTTAGGGTTAGGGTTAGGGTAAGGGTAAGGTTTAGGGTTATGGTTATGGTTAGGTTTATGGTAAGTGTAAGTCTTAGGGTTAGCGTTAGGGTTAGGTTTAGGATTAGGGTTAGGGAAAGGGTAAGGGATAGGGTTAGGGTTAGGGTAAGGGTAAGGGTAAGGGTTAGGGTTAGGGTTAGGGTTAGGCTAAGGGTTAGGTTTAGGTTTAGGGTTAGGGTAAGGGTAAGTGTTAGTGTTAGGGTTAGGGTTAGGGTTAGGTTTAGAGTAAGGTTAAGGGTTAGGGTTAGGGTTAGGGGAAGGTTTAGGTTTAGGTTTAGGGTTAGAGTTAGGGTAAGTGTTAGGGTTAGGGTTATTGTTAGAATAAGGGTAATGCTTAGGTTTAGGGTTAGGGTTAGGATTAGTTTTAGGTTTAGGGTTAGTGTAAGGGTAAGCGTGAGGGTTAGGGTTTGGGTTAGAGTTAGGGTTAGGGTAAGGGTAAGTGTTAGGCTTAGGGTTAGGGGTAGGTTTAGGTTTAGGGTTAGGGTTGGTGTAAGGGTAAGGGTGAGGGTTAAGGTTAGGGGTAGGGTTAGGGTTAGTGTACAGGTAAGGGTTAGGCTTAGGGTTTGGGTTAGGGTTTAGGGTTAGGGTTAGGGTAAGGGTTAGGGTTAGGGTAAGGTTTAAGGTTAGGGTTAGGGTTAGGGTTAGAGTAAGGTTAACGGTTAGGGTTAGCGTAGGGGTTAGGGTTAGGGTTAGGGTTAGGGTTAGTTTTAAGGTAAGGTTGAGGGTTAGGGTTAAGTTTAGGGTTAGGGTTAGGATTAAGGTTAGTGTTAGGTTAAGGGTAAGGGTTAGGGTTAGGGTTATGGTAAGGATATGGGTTAGAGTTAGGGTTGGGGTTAGGGTTAGGGTAAAGGTTAGGGTTAGGTTTAGGGTAAGGTTAAGTCTTAGGGTACAGTTAGGGTTAAGTTTAGGTTAAGGGTAAGGGTTAGGTTTAGAGTTAGAGTTAGGCATATGGTTAAGGTTAGAGTTAGGGTTAGGGTTGGGTTTTCGGTTAGGGTAAGGGTAAGGGTTAGGGTTATGGTTAGGGTTAGGGTGAGGGAAAGAGTAAGGGTTAGGGTTAGAGTTAGGGTTAGGTTTAGGGTTAGGGTTAGCATTAGGTTAGGTTTAGGCTTAAGGTTAGGGTTATGCTTAGGGTTAGTATTAAGGTTAGGGTTATGGTTAGGGCAAGCGTAAGGGTTAGGGTTAGGGTTAGGTTTAGGGGTTAGGGTTAGGATTAGGGTTAGGGTTAGGTTTAGGTTTAGGGTTACGGTTAGGGTAAGGGTAAGGTTTATGTTTAGTGTTAGGGTTAGGTTTAAGGTTAGGGTTAGGGTATGGGTAAGGGTGAGGGTTACAGTTAGGGTTAGGGTTAAGGTTATGGTTAGGGTTAGTGTAAGGTTAAGGGTAAGGATTAGGGTTAGGGTTAGGTTTAGGGTAAGATTAAGGGTTAGGGTTTGGGTTAGGCATAGGGTTAGGTTTAGGGTTAGGGTTAGTGTAAGGTTAAAGGTGAAGGTTAGGCTTACGGTTAGGGTTAGGGGATAGGGCTAGGGTTAGGGTAAGGGTAAGGGTTAGGGTTAGGTTTAGGGGTTAGGCTTGGGATAGGGTTAGGGTAAGGGTTAGGGTTACGGTTAGGTAAGGGTAAGGTTTAGGGTTATGGTTATGGTTAGGGTTAGAGTAAGTGTAAGGTTTAGGGTTAGGGTTAGGTTTAGGGTTAGAGTTAGGGTAAGGGTATGGGTTGGGGTTAGGGTTAGTGTAAGGGTAAGCATAACAGTTAGGGTTAGGGTTAGGTTTAGGCTAAGGGTTAGGGTTAGGTTTAGGGTTAGGGTAAGGGTAAGTGTTAGGGTTAGGGTTAGGGTTAGGGTTAGAGTAAGGTTAAGGGTTAGGGTTAGGGTTAGGGGAAGGGTTAGGTTTAGGTTTAGGGTTAGAGTTAGTGTAAGTGTTAGGGTTATGGTTAGGGTTAGAATAAGGGTAACGGTTACGTTTGGGGTTAGGGTTAGGGTTAGGGGTTAGGTTTCGGGTTAGGGTTAGGTTTAGTTTTGGTTTAGTGTAAGGGTAAGGGAGAGGGTTAGGGTTAGGGTTAGGGTTAGGGTAAGGGTAAGGGTTAGGGTTAGGGTTAGGGGTAGTGTTACGTTTAGGGTTAGGGTTAGTGTAAGGGTAAGGGTGAGGGTTAGGGTTACGGTTAGGGGTTAGGTTTAGGGTTAGGGTAAGGTTTAGGGTTCGGATTAGTGTAAGGATAAGGTTTAGGATTAGGGTTAGGGTTAGTGTTAGGGTAAGGGTAAGGGTTAGGGTTAGGGTTAGGGTTAGGTTCAGGTTTAGGATTAGGGTTAGGTTAAGGGTAAGGGTTAGGGTTAGGGTTAGGGTTAGGAAAAGGGTAAGGGTAAGGGTTAGGGTTAATGTTAGGGTTAGGGTTAGGGTTAGGGTTGGTGTAAGGGTAAGTGTTAGGGTTAGGGTTAGGGTTAGGGTTAGGTTTAGGTTTAGGTTTAGGGTAAGGGTTAGGGTTAGTGTTAGGGTAAGGGAAAGGGTTAGGGTTAGGATTAGGGTTACGTTTAGGGTTAGGTTTAGGGTAAGGTTGAGGGTTAGGGTTAGGGTTATAGTTAAGGTTAGGGTTAGGGTTAGGTTTAAGGTTAGGGTTAGGGTAAGGGTTAGGGTTAGGGTTAGGGTTAGGGTTAGTGTAAGGGTTAGGTGTAGGGTTAGGGTTAGGGTTAGGGTAAGGTTTAGGGGTTAGGGTTAGTGTTAGGAACAGGGTTACGGTTAGCGTCAGGGTTAGGTTAGGGTTAGGGTAAGGATTAGGGTTAGGGTTAGGGTTAGGTTAAGGGTTAGGTTTAGGGTTAGGTTTAGCATTAAGGTTAGGGTTAGGGTTAGGGTAAGGGTAAGGTTTAGGGTTAGGTTAAGGATTAGGTTTAAGGGTTAGGGTTACGGTTAGGGTTAGGTTCAGTGTAAGGGTAAGGGTTAGTTTTATGGTTGGGGTTAGGGTTAGGTTTAGGGTTAGGGTTTGGGTAAGGATAAGGGTTAGGTTTAGAGTTAGGGTTAGGGATATGGTTAAGGTTAGAGTTGGGGTTAGGGTTTCGGTTAGGGTAAGGTTAAGGGTTAGGGTTAGGGTTAGGGTGAGGGAAAGGGTTAGGGTTAGTGTTAGAGTTAGGGTTAATTTTAGGGTTAGGGTTAGCATTAGGTTAGGGTTAGGGTAAGGGTAAGGGTTAGGGTTAGGGTTAGCGGTTAGGGTTAGGATTAGGGTTAGGTTTAGGTTTAGGTTTAGGTTTAGGGTTAGGGTAAGGGTAAGGGTTAGGGTTAGTGTTAGGGTTAGGTTTAGGGTTAGGGTTAGCGTTAGGGTATGGGTAAGGGTTAGGGTTAGGGTTAGGGTTAGGGTTAAGTTTAGGGTTAGGGTTAGGGTAAGGTTAAGGGTAAGGATTAGGGTTAGGGTTAGGGTTAGGGTTAGGGTAAGGTAAGGGGTAGTGTTAGGGTTAGGGGTAGGGTTAGGTTTAGGGTTAGGGTTAGAGTAAGGTTAAAGTTGAGGGTTAGGGTTACGGTTAGTTTTAGGGTTAGGGCTAGGGTTAGGGTAAGGGTAATGGTTAGGGTTAGGATTAGGGGTTAGGGTTAGGGTTAGGGTTAGGGTAAGGGTTAGGGTTAGGCTTAGGATAAGGGTAAGGTTTAGGGTTATGGTTATGGTTAGGGTTAGTGTAAGTGTAAGGGTTAGGGTTAGGGTTAGGGTTAGGTTTAGGTTTAGGGTTAGTGTAAGGGTAAGGGTGAGGGTTAGGGTTAGGGTTAGGGTTAGGGTAAGAGTAAGTGTTAGGGTTAGGGTTAGGGTTAGGGTTAGGTTTAGGGTTAGGGTTAGGGTAAGGTTAAGGGTTAGGGTTAGGTTTAGAGTTAGGTTTAGGTTTAGGATTAATGTTAGGGTAAGTGTTAGGGTTAGGCTTAGGGTTAGGGTTAGGATAAGGGTAACGGTTAGGTTTAGGGTTAGGTTTAGGGTTAGGGTTAAGGTTACAGTTAGGGTTAGGTTTAGGGTTAGGGTAAGGTTTAGGGTTCGGATTAGGGTAAGGATAAGGTTTAGGATTAGGGTTAGGGTTAGTGTTAGGGTAAGGGTAAGGGTTAGGGTTAGGGTTAGGGTTAGGTTCAGGTTTAGGATTAGGGTTAGGTTAAGGGTAAGGGTTAGGGTTAGGGTTAGGGTTAGGAAAAGGGTAAGGGTAAGGGTTAGGGTTAATGTTAGGGTTAGGGTTAGGGTTAGGGTTGGTGTAAGGGTAAGTGTTAGGGTTAGGGTTAGGGTTAGGGTTAGGTTTAGGTTTAGGTTTAGGGTAAGGGTTAGGGTTAGTGTTAGGGTAAGGGAAAGGGTTAGGGTTAGGATTAGGGTTACGTTTAGGGTTAGGTTTAGGGTAAGGTTGAGGGTTAGGGTTAGGGTTATAGTTAAGGTTAGGGTTAGGGTTAGGTTTAAGGTTAGGGTTAGGGTAAGGGTTAGGGTTAGGGTTAGGGTTAGGGTTAGTGTAAGGGTTAGGTGTAGGGTTAGGGTTAGGGTTAGGGTAAGGTTTAGGGGTTAGGGTTAGTGTTAGGAACAGGGTTACGGTTAGCGTCAGGGTTAGGTTAGGGTTAGGGTAAGGATTAGGGTTAGGGTTAGGGTTAGGTTAAGGGTTAGGTTTAGGGTTAGGTTTAGCATTAAGGTTAGGGTTAGGGTTAGGGTAAGGGTAAGGTTTAGGGTTAGGTTAAGGATTAGGTTTAAGGGTTAGGGTTACGGTTAGGGTTAGGTTCAGTGTAAGGGTAAGGGTTAGTTTTATGGTTGGGGTTAGGGTTAGGTTTAGGGTTAGGGTTTGGGTAAGGATAAGGGTTAGGTTTAGAGTTAGGGTTAGGGATATGGTTAAGGTTAGAGTTGGGGTTAGGGTTTCGGTTAGGGTAAGGTTAAGGGTTAGGGTTAGGGTTAGGGTGAGGGAAAGGGTTAGGGTTAGTGTTAGAGTTAGGGTTAATTTTAGGGTTAGGGTTAGCATTAGGTTAGGGTTAGGGTAAGGGTAAGGGTTAGGGTTAGGGTTAGCGGTTAGGGTTAGGATTAGGGTTAGGTTTAGGTTTAGGTTTAGGTTTAGGGTTAGGGTAAGGGTAAGGGTTAGGGTTAGTGTTAGGGTTAGGTTTAGGGTTAGGGTTAGCGTTAGGGTATGGGTAAGGGTTAGGGTTAGGGTTAGGGTTAGGGTTAAGTTTAGGGTTAGGGTTAGGGTAAGGTTAAGGGTAAGGATTAGGGTTAGGGTTAGGGTTAGGGTTAGGGTAAGGTAAGGGGTAGTGTTAGGGTTAGGGGTAGGGTTAGGTTTAGGGTTAGGGTTAGAGTAAGGTTAAAGTTGAGGGTTAGGGTTACGGTTAGTTTTAGGGTTAGGGCTAGGGTTAGGGTAAGGGTAATGGTTAGGGTTAGGATTAGGGGTTAGGGTTAGGGTTAGGGTTAGGGTAAGGGTTAGGGTTAGGCTTAGGATAAGGGTAAGGTTTAGGGTTATGGTTATGGTTAGGGTCAGTGTAAGTGTAAGGGTTAGGGTTAGGGTTAGGGTTAGGTTTAGGTTTAGGGTTAGTGTAAGGGTAAGGGTGAGGGTTAGGGTTAGGGTTAGGGTTAGGGTAAGAGTAAGTGTTAGGGTTAGGGTTAGGGTTAGGGTTAGGTTTAGGGTTAGGGTTAGGGTAAGGTTAAGGGTTAGGGTTAGGTTTAGAGTTAGGTTTAGGTTTAGGATTAATGTTAGGGTAAGTGTTAGGGTTAGGCTTAGGGTTAGGGTTAGGATAAGGGTAACGGTTAGGTTTAGGGTTAGGTTTAGGGTTAGGGTTAAGGTTACAGTTAGGGTTAGGTTTAGGGTTAGGGTAAGGGTAAGGGTAACGGTGAGGATTAAGGTTAGGGTTAGGGTTAGGGTTAGGTTTAGTGTTAGAGTTAGGGTTAGGGTAAGTGTTAGGGTTAGGTTTAGGGTGAGGTTTAGCGTTAGGATAAGGGTAAGCGATAGGGCTAGGGTTAGGGTTCGGGGTTAAGGTTAGGGTTAGGGATAGGTTTAGGGTTAGTGTTAGTGTTAGGGTAAGGGTATGGGTAAGGGTAAGTGTTAGAGTTAGGGTTATGTTTAGGGTTAGGGAATGGGTAAGGGTTAGGGTAATTGTTAGGGTTTGGGTTAGGATAAGGGTTAGGGTTACGGTTAGGGTTAGGGTAAGGGTTAAGGTTAGGGGTACGGTTCGAGGTTAGGGTTAGGGTTAGGGTTAGGATAAGTGTTAGGGTTAAGGATAGAGTTAGGGTAAGGGTAACTGTTAGGGTTAGGGTTAGGGTTAGGGGTTAGGGTTAGGGTTAGGGTTAGGTTTAGGGTTAGGGTTAGCGTAAGGGTAAGGGTGAGGGTTAGGGTGAGGTTTAGGGTTAGGTTTAGGGGTAGGGTTAGGGTAACGGTAAGGATTAGGGTTAGGTTAGGGTTAGGGAAAGGGTAAGGGTTAGGGTAAGGGTTAGGGTTAGGGCTGGGTTATGGTAAGGGTTAGGGTTAGGGTTAGGGTAAGGGTTAGGATTAGGGTTAGGGTTAGGGTTAGGGTTAGGGTTACGGTAAGGATTAGGGTTAGGGTTAGGATAAGTGTTAGGGTTAGGGTTAGGGTTAGGGTTAGGAAAAAGGTAAGGCTAAGGGTTAGGGTTAATATTAGGGTTAGGGTTAGGGTTAGTGTAAGGGTAAGTGTTAGGGTTAGGGTTAGGGTTAGGGTTAGGTTTAAGGTTAGGGTTATGGTAAGGTAAGAGTTAGGGTTAGGTTTAGGGTTATGGTAAGGATAAGTGTTAGGGTTAAGGTTAGGGTTAGGGTTAGGGTAAGGTTAGGGTTAGGTTTATGGTAAGGGTAAGGCTTAGGGTTAGAGTTAGGGTTAAGTTTTGGTTAAGGGTAAGGGTTAGGGTTAGGGTTAGGTTTAGCTTTAGGGTAAGGGTAAGATTTAGGGTTAGAGTTAGGGTTAGGTTTAGGGTTAGGGTTAGGGTTAGGGTTAGGGAAAGGGTAGGGGTTAGGGTAAGGGTTATGGTTAGGGTTAGGGTTAGGGTAAGGAATAGGGTTAGTGTTAGGGTAAGGGTTAGGGTAAGGGTAAGAGTAAGGGTTAGGGTTAAGGTTAGGGTTAGGGTTAGGGTTAGGGTAATGGTAAGAGTAAGGGTTAGGGTTAAGGTTAGGGTTAGGGTTAGGGTTAGGGTAAGGGTTAGGATTTTGGTAAGGCTTAGGGTTAGGTTTAGGGTTAGGGTTAGGTTTATTGTTAGGGTTAGTCTTAAGGTTAGTTTTAGTGTTAGGTTTAGGGTAAGGGTTAGGGTTTTGGTAAGTGTTACGTTTAGGTTTAGGGTTAGCGTTAGATTTAGGGTTAGGGTTAGGGTAAGGGTTAGGGGTTAGGGTTAGGGTTAGGATCAGGGTAAGGGTTAGGGTCAGGGTTAGGTTAGGGTTAGGTTAAGGATTAGGGTTAGGGTAAGGGTTAGGGTTAGGGTGAGGGTTAGCATTAAGGATAGTGTTAGGTTTAGGGTAAGGGTAAGGGTTAGGGTTAGGTTTAGGGTTAGGTTTAAAGGTTAGGGTTAGGTTTAGCTTTAAAGTTAGGGATAGGGTTAGGTTAAGGGTAAGGGTTAGGGTTAGGTTTAGGGTTAGGTTTAAGGGTTAGGGTTACGGTTAGGGTTCGGTTTAGGGTTAGGGTCAGTGTAAGGGTAAGGGTTAGGGTTAGGTTTGGGGTTAGGATTAGGTTTAGGGTTAGGGTTTGGGTAAGGGTAAGGGTTAGGTTTACAGTTAGGTTTAGGGATATGGTTAAGGCTAGAGTTAGGGTTAGGGTTAGGGTTTCGGTTAGGGTAAGGTTAAGGGTTATGGTTAGGGTTAGGGTTAGGGTGAGGGAAAGGGTAAGGGTTAGGGTTAGAGTTAGGGTTAGTTTTAGGGTTAGGGTTAGCATTAGGTTAGGGTTAGGGTAAGGCTTAGGGTTAGGATTAGGGTTAGTATAAAGGTTAGGGTTAGGGTAAGGGTAAGGGTTAGGGTTTGGGTTAGCGGTTAGGGTTAGTATTAGGGTTAGGTTTAGGTTTAGGTTTAGGGTTAGGGTTAGGGTAAGGGTAAGGATTAGGGTTAGTGTTAGGGTTAGGTTTAGGGCTATTGGTTAGGATATGGGTAAGGGTTAGGGTTAGGGTTATGGTTAGGGTTAAGGTTAGGGTTAGGGTTAGGGTTAGGGTAAGGTTAAGGGTAAGTATTAGGGTTAGGGTTAGGGTTAGGATAAGGTAAGTGTTAGGGTTAGGGTTAGGGTTAGGGTTAGGGTTAGGTTTAGGGTTAGGGTTAGAGTAAGGTTAAAGGTGAGGGTTAGGGTTATGGTGAGGTTTAGGGTTAGGGCTAGGTTTAGGGTAAGGTTAACGGTTACGGTTAGGGTTAGGGGTTAGGGTTAGGGTTAGGGTTAGGGTAAGGTTTAGGGTTAGGCTTAGGGTAAGGGTAAGGTTTAGGGTTATGGTTATGGTTAGGATTAGAGTAAGTGTAAGGGTTAGGGTTAGGGTTAGGTTTAGTGTTAGGTTTAGGTTAAGGGTAAGTGTTAGGGTTAGGGTTAGGGGTTAGGGTTAGGGTTAGGGTTAGGGTTAGGGTTAGGGTGAGGTTAGGGTTAGGCTTAGGGTGAGGGTAAGGTTTAGGGTTATGGTTATGGTTAGGGTTAGACTAAGTGTAAGGGTTAGGGTTAGGGTTAGGGTTAGGTTTAGGATTAGGGTTAGGGTAAGGGTAAGTTTTAGGGTTAGGATTAGGGTAAGGGTAAGGGTAAGGGTTAGGGTTAGGGTTAGTTTTAGGCTAAGGGTTAGGGTTAGGTTTAGGGTTAGGGTAAGGGTAAGTGTTAGTGTTAGGGTTAGGTTTAGGGTTAGGGTTAGAATAAGGTTAAGGGTTAGGGTTAGGGTTAGGGGTAGGGGTAGGGTTAGGTTTAGGGTTAGAGTTAGGGTAAGTGTTAGGGTTATGGTTAGGGTTATGGTAAGTATAAGGGTTAGGGTTAGGGTTAATGTTAGGGTTAGGGTTACTTTTTAAGGCTAGGGTTAGGGTAAGGGTAAGGGTTAGGGTTAGGGTTAGGGTTATGGTAAGGGTAAGTGTTAGGGTTAGGGTTAGGTTTAGGGTAAGCGTTAGGGTTAGGTTTAGGGTAAGGGTAAGGCTTAGGGTTAGAGTTAGATTTAAGTTTAGGTTAAGTGTAAGGGTTAGGGTTAGGGTTAGGTTTAGGTTTAGGGTAAGGGTAAGATTAAGGTTTATGGTTAGGTTTAGGTATAGGGTTAGGGTTAGGGTTAGGGTTAGGGTAAGGTTAAGAGTTAGGGTTAAGGTTAGGTTTAGGGTTAGGGTTAGGGTAAGAGTTAGGGTTAGGGTAAGGGTTAGGGTTAGGTTTAGGGTTAGGGTTAGGTTTAGGTTTAGGGTTCGGGTAAGGGTTAGGTTTAGGGTTAGGGTTAGGGTTAGTGTAAGGGGTAGGGGTTAGGGTTAGGGTTAGGGTCAGTGTTAGGGTTCGGGTAAGGGTTAGGGTTACGGTTACGGTAAGGGTTAGTGTTAGGGTTAGGGTTAGGGTAAGTGTAAGGGGAAGGGAAGGGTTAAGGTTAGGGTTAGGTTTAGGGTTAGGGTTAGGTGTTAGGGTTAGTGTTATGTTTAGGGTTTGGGTAAGGGTTAGGGTTAGGGTAAGGGTAAGTGTGATGGTTAGGGTTAGGGTTAGGGTTCGGGTTACGTTTAGGTTTAGGGTTAGGGTTAGGGTAAGTATTAGGGTTCGGGTTAGGGTTCGGGTTAGGTTAGGGTTAGGTTTAGGGTTAGGGTAAGGTTAAGAGTTAGGGTTAGGTTTAGAGTTAGGTTTAGGTTTAGGATTAATGTTAGGTTAAGTGTTAGGGTTAGGCTTAGGGTTAGGGTTAGGATAAGGGTATCGGTTAGGTTTAGGGTTAGGTTTAGGGTTAGGGTCAGGGTTAGGTTTAGGGTTAGGGTAAGGGTAAGGGTAACGGTGAGGGTTAGGGTTAGGGTTAGGGTTAGGTTTAGTGTTAGAGTTAGGGTTAGGGTAAGTGTTAGGGTTAGGTTTAGGGTGAGGTTTAGCGTTAGGATAAGGGTAAGGGTTAGGGTTAGGGTGAGGGTTAGGGTGAGGGTGAGGGTAATGGTAAAGGGTAGGGTTAGGGTTAGGGTTAGGGTTAGGTGTATGGTTAGGGTTAGGATTAGGGTGAGTGTTACGGTTAGGGTTAGGGTTAGGGTTAGCGTCAGGGTAAGGGTAAGGGTTAGCGTTAGGTTTAGGATTAGGGGTTACGGTTAGGGTTAGGGTTAGGTTTAGGGTTAGGGTTAGCCTAAGGTTAAGGGTGAGGGTTAGGGTGAGGGTAAGGGTTAGGCTTAGGGGTAGGGTTAGGGTAACGGTAAGGATTAGGGTTAGGTTAGGGTTAGGGAAAGGGTAAGGGTTAGGGTTAGGGTTAGGGTAAGGGCTAGAGTTAGGGTTAGGGTAAGTGTTAGGATTAGGTTTAGGGTTAGGGTTAGGGTTAGGGTTACAGTAAGGATTAGGGTTAGGGTTAGGTTAAGTGTTAGGGTTAGGGTTAGGGTTAGGGGTTAGGGTGAGGGTTAAGGTTAGGGTTAGGGTTAGGGATAGGGTTAGGGTTAGGTTTGGGTTTAGGGTTAGGGTTAGGGTTAAGGTTAGGGTTAGGGTTATAATTAGGTTAGGGGTAAGGATTAGGGTTAGGGTTAGGGTATGGGTAAGGCTTAGGGTTAGGGTTAGATTTAGGGTTAGAGTTAGGTTAAGGGTAAGGGTTAGGGTTAGTGTTAGGTTTAGGATTAGGGTTAGGGTAGGTTAATGGTAAGGGTTAGGATTAGGGTTAGGTTAGGGTAAGAGTAAAGGCTAGGGTTCATGTTAGGGTTAGGGCTAAGTTTAGGGTTGGGCTTACAGTTAGGGTTAGAGTTAGGTTTAGGGTTAGGGTAAGGGTAAAGTTTAGGGCAAGGTTTAGGTTAGGGGTAGGTTTAGGATTAGGGTTAGGTTTAGGGTTAGGGTAAGGGTTAGGGTTAGGGTTAGGTTTAGGTTTAGGGTTAGGTTTAGGGTTAGGTTTAGGATTATGGTTAGGGTAAGGGTAAGGGTTAGCGTTAGATTTAGGGTTGGGGTTAAGCTTAGGGTTAGGGTTAGGGTAAGGGTAAGGGTTAGGGTTAGGTTTCCGGTTAGGGTAAGGGTTAGGGTTAGGGTTAGGCTTAGGGTTAAGGTTAGGGTGTGCGTTAGGGTTAGGGTTAGGGTTAGGGTAAGGTTAGGGTTAGGGTTAGGATAAGGGTTAGGGTTAGGTTTACGGTTAGAGCAAGGGTTAGGGTTAGCGTTACGGTTAGGAGTTAGGCTTAGGGTTAGGGTTAGGGTAAGGATAAGTTTTAGGGTTTGGGTTAGGGTTAGGGTAAGGGTAAGCGTTAGGGTTAGGGTTAGGGTTAGTTTTAGGGTTAGGTTTAGGGTTATGGTTAGGGTTAGGGTAAGGGAAACTGTTAGGGTTAGGGTTATGGTTAGGGATAGGATAAGGGTAAGGGTAAGGATTAGGGTTAGGGTTAGGGATAGGTTTCGGGATAGGGTAAGGGTAATGGTTAGGGTTAGGATTAGGGTTAGGGTTAGGTTTAGTGTTAGGATTAGGGTAAGGGTAAGGGTTAGGGTTAGGGTTAGGGTTAGGGTAAGGATTAGGGTTATGGTTAGGTTTAGGTTTAGGGTTAGGGTAAGGGTTAGAGTTAGGGTTAGGGTTAGGGTTAGTTTAGGGTTAGGGTTAGGGTTAAGGGTAGGGTTAGGTTTAGGGTTAGGGTAGGGGTAAGGGTTAGGGTTAGGGTTAGGGTAAGGTTTAGGGTTACTGTTAGGGTAAGGGTTAGGGTAAGGGTAAGGGTTAGGATTAGGGTTAGGGTTAGGGAAAGGGTAAGGGTTAGGGTTAGTGTTAGGGTTAGGGTAAGGATTAGGGTTAGGGTTAGGGTAAGGTTTAGGGTTAGGGTTAGGGAGAGGTAAAGTTGAGGGTTAGGGTTAGGGTTAGGGTAAGGATTAGCGTTAGAGTTGGATTAGGGTAAGGGTTACGGTTAGGGTTTGGGTTAGGGTTAGGGTTAGCATTAAGGTTAGGGTTAGGGTTAGGGTAAGGGTAAGTGTTAGGGTTAGGGTGAGGGTTAGTGTTAGGGTTAGGGTAAGGGTAAGTGTTAGGGATAGGGTTAGGGTTGGGTTTAGGTTTAGGGTTAGGGTTAGGGTTAGGGTTAGGGTAAGTGTAAGAGTAAGGGTTATGGTTAGGGTTAGGGTTAAGGTTAGGGTTAGGGTTAGGGTTAGTGTAAGGGTAAGGGTTAGGTTTAGGGTTAGGGTTAGCGTAAGGGTTAGAGTTAGGTTTAGGGTAAGAGTAAGGTTAAGTGTTAGGGTTGGTTTAGGGTTGGGGTTAGGTAAGGTAAAGGGTTACCGTAGGGTTATAGTTAGGGTTAGGGTAAGGGTAAGGGTTAGGGTTAGGGTTAGGTGTTAGGGTTAGGGTTAGGCTTAGCGGTAGGGTTAGGCTTAGCGTTAGGGTAAGGGTAAGGATTAGGGTTAGGTTTAGAGTTAGGGTAAGGGTAAGTGTTAAGGTTAGGTTGAGTGTTAGGTTTAGGGTTAGGGATAGGGTTAGAGTAAGTGTTAGGATTAGGGTTAGCGTTAGGATAAGGATAAGGGTTAGGTTTAGGGTTAGGGTTAGGGGTTAGGGTTAGGGTTAGGTTTAGGGTTAGGGGAAGGGTTAAGGTAAGGGTTAGGGTTAGGGTTAGGGTTAGGTTTAGTGTTAAGTTTAGGGTTAGGGTAAGTTTTAGGGTTAGGGTTAGGGTTAGGGTTAGCGTTAGGATAAGGGTAACCGTTAGGGTTAGTGTTAGGGTTAGTGGTTAGGGTTAGGGTTAGGATTAGGTTTAGGTTTAGGGTTAGGGTAAGGGTATGGGTTAGGGTTAGGATTAGGGTTAGGGTTAGGGAAAGTGTAAGGGATAGGGTAAGTGTTAGCTGTAGGGTTAGGGTTAGGCTTAGGGTTAGGCTTAGGGTTAGATTTAGGGTAAGGGTTAGGGTTAGGGTAAGTGGTATGGTTAGGTTTAGGGTTACGATTAAGGTAAATATTAGGGTTAGGGTTAGGTTTAGGGTTAGGGTAAGGCTAAGGGTGAGGGTTAGGGTTAGGGTTAGGGTTAAGGTTAGGTTAGGGTTAGGGTTAGGGTATCGGTAAGTGTTAGGGTTAGGGTTAGGGTTAGGGAAAGGGTAAGGGTTAGGGTAAGGGTTAGTGTCAGGGTTAGGATTAGGGTAAGGTCTAGGGTTAGGGTGAGGGGTAGGGTTAACGTTAGAGTTAGGGATAAAGTTAGGGTTAGGGTTAGGGTTAGGGAAAGTGTTAGGGTTAGGGTTAGGGTTAGGATTAGCGTTAGGATAAGGGTAATGGTTAGGGTTAGGTTTAGGGTTCCGGGTTAGGAATAGGGTTAGGGGAAGGGTAAGTGTTAGGGTTAAGGTGAGGTTAAGGTTAAGGTTAGGGTAAGAGTAAGGGTTAAGGTTAGGGTTAGGGTTAGGTTTAGGGTTAGGGTTAGGGTTAGGGTAAGTGTTAGGGTTAGGGTTAGGGTTAGGGTTAGAGTTAGGGTAAGGGTAAGTGTTAGGGTTAGGGTGAGGTTTAGGGTTAGGGTTAGGGTAAGGGTAAGGGTTAAGGTTAGGGTTAGGGTTAGGTTTAGGGTAAGTGTTAGGGTTAGGGTTAGGGTTAGCGTTAGGATAAGGGTAAGAGTTAGGCTTAGGGTTAGGGTTACGGGTTATGGTTAGGGTTACGGGTTATGGTTAGGATTATGGTTAGGTTTAAAGTTAGGGTAAGGTAAGGGTAAGGGTGAGGGTAGGGTTAGGGTTAGGGTTAGGGTAGCGGTAAGGGTTAGTGTTAGGGTTAGGGTCAGGGAAAGGGTAAGGTTTAGGGTAAGGGTTAGCTTTAGGGTTAGGTTTAGGGTAAGGTTTTGGGTTAGGGTTAGGGTTAGGGTAAGGGTTAGGGTTAGGGTTAGGGTTAGGGTTAGGGTTAGCATTAAGGTTAGGGTTAGGGTAGGGTAAGGGTAAGGGTTAGGGTTAGGGTTAGGGTAAGGTTTAGGTTTAGGTTTAGGGTGAGGGTAAGGGTTAGGGTTAGGGTTAGGGTTAGCATTAAGGTTAGGGTTAGGGTTAGAGTAAGGGTAAGGGTTAGGATTAGGGTTAGGCTTAGGGTTAGGGTTAGGGTTAGGTTTAGGGATAGGTATAGGGTTAGGATTAGGGTTAGGGTAAGGGTTAGGGTTAGGGTTAACATTAAGGTTAGGGTTAGGGTTAGGGTTAGGGTAAGGATAAGGTTTAGGGTTAGGGTTATGGTTAGGGTTAGGGTAAGTGTAAGGGTTAGGATTAGGGTTAGGATTAGGGTTAGGTTTAGGGTAAGGGTTAGGTTAAGGGTTAGGTTAAGGGTTAGGGTTAGGGTTAGGGTTAGGTTTAGGGTAAGGGTAAGGTTAGGGTTAGGGTTAGGGTTAGGTTTAGGTTTAGGGTAAGGGTCAGGGTAAGGGTAAGTGTTAGGGTTAGGGTTAGTGTTAGGGTTAGGGTTAAGGTTAGGGTTAGGGTTATGGTTAGAGTAAGGGTAAGGGATAGAGTTAGTGTTAGTGTTAGGGTTAGTGGTTAGCATTTGATTAGGGTTAGGGTTAGGATTAACATAAGGGTAAGGGTTAGGTTTAGGGATAGGTTTAGGGTTAGGGTAAGGGTTAGGGTTAGTTTTAGGGTAAGGGTAAGTTTTAGGGTTAGGGTTAGATTTAGGGTTAGGAAAAGAACAAGGTTTAGGGTCAGGGGAAGGGTTAGATTTAGGGTTATGGTTAGGGTAAGGGTAAGGGTTAGGGATAGGGTTAGGGTATGGGTTAGGGTTAGGGTAAGAGTTATGGTTACGGTTAGGGTTATGGTTAGGGTTATGGTAAGGGTAAGGGTTAGGGTTAGGTTTAGGGTTGGTGTTAAGGTTAGGGTTAGGGTTAATGTAAGGGTAAAGGTTAGGGTTATTGTTAGGGTTAGGGTAAGGGTTAGGTTAGGGTTAGGGTTAGGGTTAGGGTAATGGTAAAGGGTAGGGTTAGGGTTAGGGTTAGGGTTAGGTGTAGGGTTAGGGTTAGGGTTAGGGTAAGTGTTACTGTTAGGGTTAGGGTTAGGGTTAGCGTCAGGGTAAGGGTTAGGGTAAGGGTTAGGGTTAGGGGTTAGGGTTAGTGTTAGGGTTAGGTTTAGGCTTAGGGTTAGCCTAATGGTAAGGTTGAGGGTTAGGGTTAGGGTTAGGGTTAGGTTTAGGGGTAGGGTTAGGGTAACGGTAAGGATTAGGGTTAGGGTTAGGGTTAGGGAAAGGGTAAGGGTTAGGGTTACGGTTAGAGTTAGTGTAAGGGTAAGCGTTAGGGTTAGGGTTAGGGTAAGGGTTAGGATTAGGGTTAGGGTTAGGGTTAGGGTTAGGGTTACGGTAAGAATTAGGGTTAGGGTTAGGATAAGTGTTAGGGTTATGGTTAGGGTTAGGGTTAGCATTAGGGTAAGGGTAAGGTTTAGGGTTAGGGTTAGGGTTAGGTGTTAGGGTTAGGTTTAGGGTTAGGGTTAGGTTAAGGGTAAGGGTTAGGGTTATTGTTAGGGTAAAGGTTAGGGAAAGGGTAAGGGTTAGCGTAAGTGTTAGGTTCGTGTTAGTGTAAGGGTTAGGGTTAGGGTTAGGGTTAGTGTTAGGGTAAGGGTAAGGGTAAGGGTTAGGTTTATGGTTAGGGGTTAGGGTTAGGGTTAGGGTAAGTGTTAGGGTTAGGGTTAGAGTTAGGGTAAGGGTAAGTGTTAGGGTTAGGGTGAGGTTGAGTGTTAGGGTTAGGGTAAGGGTAAGGTTTAGGGTTAGGGTTAGGGTTTGGTTTAGGGTTAGGGTTAGTGTTAGGGTAAGTGTTAGGGTTAGGGTTAGGGTTCGGGTTAGCGTTAGGATAAGGGTAAGGGTTAGGATTAGGGTTAGGGTTAGGGGTTAGTGTGAGGGTTAGGTTTAGGTTTAGGGTTAGGGTAAGGTTAAGGGTAAGGGTGAGGGTTAGGTTTAGAGTTAGGGTTAGGTTTAAGGTTAGGGTTACGGTAACGGTAAGGGTTAGGATTAGGGTTAGGGTTAGGGAAAGGGTAAGGGTTAGGGTAAGGGTTAGGGTTAGGGTTAGGTTGAGAGTAAGGGTTAGGGTTAGGGTTAGGTTTAGGGTAAGGGTAAGGGTTAGGGTTAGGGTTAGGGTTAGGGTAAGTGTTAGGTGTCGGGTTAGGGTTAGAGTTAGGTAAGCGTAAGTGTTAGGGTTAGGGTGAGGGATAAGGTTAGGGTTAGGGTAAGTAAAAGGGTTAGGGTTAGGTTTAGAGTTAGGGTTAGGGTTAGGTTTAGGGTTAGGGTTAGGGTAAGTGTTAGGGTTCGGGTTAGGGTTACGGTTAGCGTTAGGATAAGGGTAAGGGTTAGGGTTAGGGGTTAGTGTTAGGGTTAGGGTAAGGTTTAGGGTTAGGTTTAGGGTAAGGGTAAGGGTGAGGGTTAGGGTTAGGGTTAGGGTTAGGGTTAGGTTTAGGTTTAGGGTAAGGGTCAGGGTAAGGGTAAGTGTTAGGGTTAGGGTTAGTGTTAGGGTTAGGGTTAAGGTTAGGGTTAGGGTTATGGTTAGAGTAAGGGTAAGGGATAGAGTTAGTGTTAGTGTTAGGGTTAGTGGTTAGCATTTGATTAGGGTTAGGGTTAGGATTAACATAAGGGTAAGGGTTAGGTTTAGGGATAGGTTTAGGGTTAGGGTAAGGGTTAGGGTTAGTTTTAGGGTAAGGGTAAGTTTTAGGGTTAGGGTTAGATTTAGGGTTAGGAAAAGAACAAGGTTTAGGGTCAGGGGAAGGGTTAGATTTAGGGTTATGGTTAGGGTAAGGGTAAGGGTTAGGGATAGGGTTAGGGTATGGGTTAGGGTTAGGGTAAGAGTTATGGTTACGGTTAGGGTTATGGTTAGGGTTATGGTAAGGGTAAGGGTTAGGGTTAGGTTTAGGGTTGGTGTTAAGGTTAGGGTTAGGGTTAATGTAAGGGTAAAGGTTAGGGTTATTGTTAGGGTTAGGGTAAGGGTTAGGTTAGGGTTAGGGTTAGGGTTAGGGTAATGGTAAAGGGTAGGGTTAGGGTTAGGGTTAGGGTTAGGTGTAGGGTTAGGGTTAGGGTTAGGGTAAGTGTTACTGTTAGGGTTAGGGTTAGGGTTAGCGTCAGGGTAAGGGTTAGGGTAAGGGTTAGGGTTAGGGGTTAGGGTTAGTGTTAGGGTTAGGTTTAGGCTTAGGGTTAGCCTAATGGTAAGGTTGAGGGTTAGGGTTAGGGTTAGGGTTAGGTTTAGGGGTAGGGTTAGGGTAACGGTAAGGATTAGGGTTAGGGTTAGGGTTAGGGAAAGGGTAAGGGTTAGGGTTACGGTTAGAGTTAGTGTAAGGGTAAGCGTTAGGGTTAGGGTTAGGGTAAGGGTTAGGATTAGGGTTAGGGTTAGGGTTAGGGTTAGGGTTACGGTAAGAATTAGGGTTAGGGTTAGGATAAGTGTTAGGGTTAGGGTTAGGGTTAGGGTTAGCATTAGGGTAAGGGTAATGTTTAGGGTTAGGGTTAGGGTTAGGTGTTAGGGTTAGGTTTAGGGTTAGGGTTAGGTTAAGGGTAAGGGTTAGGGTTATTGTTAGGGTAAAGGTTAGGGAAAGGGTAAGGGTTAGCGTAAGTGTTAGGTTCGTGTTAGTGTAAGGGTTAGGGTTAGGGTTAGGGTTAGTGTTAGGGTAAGGGTAAGGGTAAGGGTTAGGTTTATGGTTAGGGGTTAGGGTTAGGGTTAGGGTAAGTGTTAGGGTTAGGGTTAGAGTTAGGGTAAGGGTAAGTGTTAGGGTTAGGGTGAGGTTGAGTGTTAGGGTTAGGGTAAGGGTAAGGTTTAGGGTTAGGGTTAGGGTTTGGTTTAGGGTTAGGGTTAGAGTTAGGGTAAGTGTTAGGGTTAGGGTTAGGGTTCGGGTTAGCGTTAGGATAAGGGTAAGGGTTAGGATTAGGGTTAGGGTTAGGGGTTAGTGTGAGGGTTAGGTTTAGGTTTAGGGTTAGGGTAAGGTTAAGGGTAAGGGTGAGGGTTAGGTTTAGAGTTAGGGTTAGGTTTAAGTTTAGGGTTACGGTAACGGTAAGGGTTAGGATTAGGGTTAGGGTTAGTGAAAGGGTAAGGGTTAGGGTAAGGGTTAGGGTTAGGGTTAGGTTGAGAGTAAGGGTTAGGGTTAGGGTTAGGTTTAGGGTAAGGGTAAGGGTAACGTTTAGGGTTAGGGTTAGGGTTAGGATTAGGTTTAGGGTTAGGGTTAGGGTTAGTGTAAGGGTTAGGGTTAGGGTTAGGTTAGGTTTATGGTTAGGGGTAAGGTAAGGTTAAGGATTCGGGTTAGGGTTAGTGTTAGGGTTAGGGTTAATGTTAGGGTTAGGGTAAGGATTAGGGGTTAGGGATAGGGTTAGGGTTAGGGTAAGGGTAAGGTTTAGGGTTAGGTTTAGGGTTAGGGTTAGGGGTTAGTGTTAGGGTTAGGGTTAGGGTAGGTTTAGGGTTAGGGTTAGGGTTACTGTAAGGGTAAGGGTTAGGGTTAGGGTTAGGGTTAGGTTTACGGTTAGGGGTAGGGTAAGGTTAAGGGTTAGGGTTACGGTTAGTGTTAGGGTTAGGGTTAAGGTTAGGGTTAGGGTTAGGGTAAGGATTAGGGTTAGGGTTAGGGTTAGGGTTAGTTTTAAGGTAAGGTTAAGGGTTAGGGTTAGGGTTAGGTTAGGGTTAGGGTTAGGGTTAGGGGTTAGGGTTAGGGTTAGGGTTAGTGTTAAGGTTAGGTTTAGGTTTAGTGTAAGGGTAAGGGTAAGGGTTAGGGTTAGTGTTAGGGCTAGGGTTAAGGTTAGGGCTAGGGTTAGCATAAGGATAAGTGTTAGTGTTAGGCTTAGGGTTAGGGGTTAGGGTTAGGGTTAGGGTTAGGTTTGGGGTTAGGTTTGGGGTTAGTATTAGGTTTAGGTTTAGGGTTAGGGTTAAGGTTAGAGTGAGGGTTAGGTTTAGGGTTAGGGTAGGTGTAAGGGTTAGGGAAACGGTAAGGGTTAGGGTTAGGGTAAGGGTTAAGGTTAGGGTTAGAGTTAGGGTTAGGTTTGGGGTTAGGGTTAGGGTTAGGGTAAGGGTTAGGTATAGGGTTTGGGTTAGTTTTAGGATTAGGGTTAGGGTTAAGGTTAGGGTAAGGGTAAGGGTTAGGCTTAAGTTTCGGGTTAGGGTTAGGCTTAGCATTAGGTTTAGGGTAAGGGTTAGGGTTAGGGTAAGGTTTCGGGTTGGTGTTAGGGTTAGGTTTAGGATAAGGGTTAGGGTAAGAGTAAAGGTTAGGGTTAGGTTTAGGATTGGAGTTAAGGTTAGGGTTTGGGTTGGGGTAAGGGTAAGGGTTAGGGTTAGGGTTAGCATTAAGGTTAGGGGTAGATTTACGGTAAGGGGAAGGGTGAAGGTTAGGGTTAGGGTTAGGCTTAGGGGTTAGCGTTTGGGTTAGGGTTAGGGTTAGGTTTAGAGTTAGAGTTAGGGTTAGGGTAAGGGAAAGGGTTAGGGTTAGGGTTAGGGTTAAGTTTCAGGTTAGGGTTAGGTAAGGGTAAGGGTGAGGGTTAGGGTTAGGGTTAGGGTTAAGGTTAGGGTTATAGTTAGGGTTAGGTTTGGTGTTTGGGTTAGGGTAAGGGTAAGGGATAGGGTTAGGGTTTGGGTTAGTTTTAGGGTTAGTGTTAGGGTTAAGGTTAGGGTAAGGGTAAGGTTTAGGCTTAAGTTTAGGGTTAGGGTTAGGCTTAGCATTAGGGTTAGGATAAGGGTTAGGGTTAGGGTAAGGGTTAGTGTTAGGGTTAGGGTTAGGTTTAGGATAAGGGTTAGGGTAAGGGTAAAGTTTAGGGTTAGGTTTAGGGTTGGGGTTAAGGTTAGGGTTAGGGTTAGGGTAAGGGTTACGGTTAGGGTTACGGTTAGGGTAAGGGTGAGGGTTAGTGTTAGGGTTAGGGTGAGCGTTAGGGTTAGGTTTAAGGTTAGGAGTAGGGTAAGGGTTAGGGTTATGGTAAGGGTTAGGGTTAGGTTGACGATAAGGTTTAGGGTTAGGTTTGAGTTTAGAGTAAGTGTTAGGGTTAGGGTGCGGGTTAGGGTTAGGGTTAGGGCTAGGGGAAGGTTAAGGGTTAGGGTTAGGGTGAGGGTTAGGGTTAGGGTTAGGGTAAGTGGTAAGTGTTACGATTAGGGTTTGGGTTAGGGTTTGGGTAAGGGTAACTGTTAGGGTTAGGGTGAGGGTCAGGGTTAGGGTTAGGTTTAGGGTTAGGGTTAGGGTAAGTGTTAGGGGTAGGGTTTGGTTTAGGGTTAGCGTTAGGATAAGGGAAAGGGTTAGTGTTAGGGTTAGGGTTAGGGGTTAGTGTTAGGGTTATGGTTAGGTTTAGGGTTAGGGTAAGGGTAAGGGTAAGGGTGAGGGTTAGGTTTAGTGTTAGGGTTGGGTTAGGTTTAGTGTTAGGGTTAGGTTTAGGGTAAGTGTTAGGGTTAGGGATAGGGTTAGGGTTAGCGTTAGGATAAGGGTAAGGGTTAGGGTTAGGGTTAGGGTTAGGGTAAGGTTAAGGGTTAGGGTTTGGGGTAGGTGTAGGGTTAGGTTTAGTCTTAGGGTTAGTGTAAGTTTAAAGGTGAAGTTTAGGGTTATGGTTAGGGTTACAGTTAGGTCTAGGGTAAGGGTAAGGGTAAGGGTTAGGGTTAGGGTTAGGGTTAGAATAAGGGTAACGGTTAGCTTTAGGGTTAGGGTTAGGGTTTAGGGTTAAGGTTAGGGTTAGGTTTAGGTTTAGGGTTAGTGTAAGGATAAGGGTGAGGGTTAGGGTTAGGGTTAGGGTTAGGGTAAAGGTTAGGGTTAGGGTTAGAGTTAGGGTTAGGGATACGTTTAGGGTTAGGTTTAGTGTAAGGGTAAGGGTGAGGCTTAGGGTTAGGGTTAGGGTTAGGGTACAGGTAAGGGTTAGTGTTAGGGTTAGGGTTAGGAGTTTGGGCAAGGGTTAGGGTAAGGGTTACGGTTAGGGTTAGTGTTAGGGTTAGGGTTAGGGTTAGGTTAAGGGTTAGGGTTAGGGTTAGGGTTAACATTAAGGTTAGGGTTAGGGTTAGTGTAAGGATAAGGTTTAGCGTTAGGGTTATGATTAGGGTTATGGTAAGGGTAAGGGTTAGGGTTAGGGTTAGGTTTAGGATTAGGGTTAGGTTAAGGGTAAGGGATAGGTTAGGGTTAGGATAAGGGTAAGGGTAAGGGTTAGGGTTAATGTTAGGTTTAGGGTTAGGGTTAGGTTTAGGGTAAGGGTAAGTGTTAGAGTTAGGGTTAGGGTTAGGGTTAGGTTTAGGGTAAGGGTTAGGGTTAGGGTTAGGGTAAGGATAAGGGTTAGGGTTAGGGTTAGATTTAGGTTTACGGTTAGGTTTAGGGTAAGGGGGAGGGTTAGTGTTAGGTTATACTTAAGTTTATGGTTAGGGTTAGGTTTAAGGTTAGGCTTAGGGTAGGGGTAAGGGATAGGGTTACGGTTAGGGTTATAGTAAGGATAAGGGTTAGGGTTAGGGTTAGGGTTAGGGTAAGGGTTAGGGTTAAGTTTAGGGTAAGAGTAAGGCTTAGGTTTACATTTAGGGTTAAGTTTAGGTTAAGGTAAGGGTTAGGGTTAGGGTTAGGTTTAGGTTTAGGGTAAGGGTAAGATTTAGTGTTAGGGTTAGGGTTAGGGTTAGGGTTAGGGTTAGGGAAAGGGTACGGGTTAGGGAAAGGGTTAGTGTTAGTTTTAGGGTAAGGATTAGGGTTAGGGTTAGGGTAAGGTTTAGGGTTAAGCTTAGGGTTAGTGTTAGGGTGAGGGAAAGGGTAAGGGTTAGGCTTAGAGTTAGGGTTAGTTTTAGGGTTAGGGTTAGCATTAGGTTAGGGTTAGGGTTAGGGTTAGGATTAGGGTTAGTATTAAGGTTAGGGTTAGGGTTAGGGTAAGGGTAAGGTTTAGGGTTAGGGTTAGGGCTTAGGGTTAGGGTATGGGTAAGGGTTAGGGTTAGGGTTAGGTTTAGGGTTAAGGTTCGGTTTAGGTTTAGGGTAAGCTTAAGGGTAAGGAATAGGTTTAGGGTTAGGGTAAGGTAAGGGTTAGGGTTAGGGTTAGGTGTAGGGTTAGGTTTAGGGTTAGGGTTAGTGTATGTTTAAAGGTGAGGATTAGGTTTACGGTTAGGTTTAGGGTTAGGGCTTGATTTAGGGTAAGGGTAATGGTTAGGGTTACGGTTAGGGGTTAGGGTTAGGGTTAGGGTTAGGGTAAGCGTTAGGGTTAGGGTTAGGGTAAGGGTAAGGTTTAGGGTTAGGGTCAGAGTTAGGGTAAAGGTAAGTGTTAGGGTTAGGGTGAGGGATAAGGTTAGGGTTAGGGTAAAGAAAAGGCTTAGGGTTAGATTTACGGTTAGGTTTAGGGTTAGGGTTAGGGTAAGTGTTAGGGTTCGGGTTAGGGTTACGGTTAGCGTTAGGATAAGGGTAACGTTTAGGGTTAGGGTTAGGGTTAGGGGTTAGGGTTAGGGTTAGGGTAAGGTTTAGGGTTATTGTTAGGGTAAGGGTAAGGGTAAGGGTTAGGGTTAGGGTTATGGTAAGGATAAGGGTAAGTGTTAGGGTTAGGGTTAGTATTAGGCTAAGGGTCAGGGTTAGGGTTAGGGTTAGAGTAATTTTAAGTGTTAGTGTTAGTGTTAGGGTTAGGGTTAGAGTAAGGTTAAGGGTTAGGGTTAGGCTTAGGGGTAGGGTTAGGTTTAGGTTTAGGGTTAGAGTTAGGGTAAGTGTTAGGGTTAGGTTTCGGGTTATGGTAAGTATAAGGGTTAGGGTTAGTGTTAGTGTTAATGTTAGGGTTAGGTTTAAGGTTAGGGTTAGGGTAAGGATAAGGGTTAGGGTTAAGGTTAGGGTTATGGTAAGCATAAGGGTTAGGGTTAGGGTTAGGTTTAGGGTAATGGTTAGGGTTAAGTTTAGGGTAAGGGTAAGGCTTAGGGTTAGAGTTAGGTTTAAGTTTAGGTTAAGTGTAAGGGTTAGGATTAGGGTTTGGTTTAGGTTTAGAGTAAGGGTAAGAATTAGGGTTAGGGTTAGGTATAGGGTTAGGGTTAGGGTTATGGTAAGGGTAAGGGTTAGGTTTAAGGTTGGGGTTAGGGTTAGGGTTAGGGTAAGAGTTAGGGTTAGGGTAAGGGTTAGGGTTAGGTTTAGGGTTAGGGTTAGGTTTAGGGTTAGGGTTAGGGTAAGGGTTAGGTTTAGGTTTAGGGTTAGGGTTAGTGTAAGCGTTAGGGGTTAGGGTTAGGTTTAGGGTCAGGGTTAGGGTTAGGGTAAGGTTTAGGGTTAGGGTTACGGTAAGGGTTAGGGTTAGGGTAAGTATTAGGGCTAGGGTTAGGGTTCGGGTTAGGTTAGCGTTAGGGTTAGGGTTAGGGTAAGGTTAAGGTTTAGGGTTAGGGTTAGAGTTAGGTTTAGGTTTAGGATTAATGTTAGGGTAAGTGTTAGGGTTAGGCTTAGGGTTGGGGTTAGGATAAGGGTAACGGTTAGGTTTAGGGTTAGGGTTAGGTTTAGGTTTAGGGTTAGGGTAAGGGTAAGGGTAACAGTGAGGGTTAGGGTTAGGGTTAGGGTTAGGTTTAGTGTTAGAGTTAGGGTTAGGGTAAGTGTTAGGGTTAGGTTTAGGGTTAGGATTAGGGTTAGTAAAAGGGTAAGGGATAGGGTAAGGGTTAGGGTTAGGGTTAGGGTTAGGGTAAGGGTTAGGGTTAGGGTTAGGGTTAGGGTAAGGATTACGGTTAGGGTTAGTGTTAGGGTTAGGGTAACTGTAAGGGTGAGGGTTAGGGTTAGGGTTAGGGTTAGGGTTAGGTTTAGTGTTAGAGTTAGGGTTAGGGTAAGTGTTAGGGTTAGGTTTTGGGTTAGGATTAGGGTTAGTAAAATGGTAAGGGATAGGGTAAGGGTTAGGGTTAGCGTTAGGATTAGGGTCAGGGTTATGGTTATGATTAGGTTTAGGGTAAGGGTTAGGGTTAGGATTAGGGTTAGGGTAAGGATTAGGGTTAGTGTTTGTGTTAGGGTTAGGGTAACTGTAAGGGTGAGGGTTAGGGTTAGGGTTAGGTTTAGGATTAGCGTTAGGTGTTAGGGTTAGTGTTATGTTTAGGGTTTGAGTAAGGGTTAGGGTTAGGGTTAGGGTAAGTGTTAAGGTTAGGGGTAGGGTTAGGGGTTAGGGTTAGGGTTAAAGTTAGGGTAAGTGTTAGGGTTAGGGTTAGAGTTAGGGTAAGGGTAAGTGTTAGGGTTAGGGTGAGGGTTAGGGTTAGGGTTAGGGTAATGGTAAAGGGTAGGGTTAGGGTTAGGGTGAGGGTTAGGTGTAGGGTTAGGGTTAGGGTTAGGGTAAGTGTTACGGTTAGGGTTAGGGTTAGGGTTAACGTCAGGGTAAGGGTAAGGGTTAGGGTTAGGGTTAGGGTTAGGGGTTAGGGTTAAGGTTAGGGTCAGGTTTAGGGTTAGGGTTAGGGTAAGGGTAAGGGTGAGGGTTAGGGTTAGGGTTAGGGTTAGGTTTAGTGTTAGGGTTAGGGTAACGGTAAAGGTTAGGGTTAGGGTTAGGGTTAGTAAAAGGGTAAGGGATAGGGTAAGGTTTAGGGTTAGCGTTAGGATTAGGGTAAGGCTTATGTTTAGGGTTAGGTTTACGGTAAGGGTTAGGGTTAGGGTTATGGTAAGGATTAGGTTTAGGGTTAGGGTTAGGGTTAGCATTAAGGTTAGGGTTAGGGTTAGGGTTAGGGGAAGGGAAAGGTTTAGGTTTAGGGTTAGTGTTAGTGTTAGGGTTAAGGTTAGGGTAAGGGTAAGGTTTAGGGTTAGCTTTGAGTTTAGTTTTAGGGAAAGGTTAAGCGTTAGGGTAAGGTTTAGGGTTAGGGTTAGGGTTAGGTTAAGGCTTAGGGTTAGGGTTAGGGTTAGGGTAAGTGTTAGGGTTAGGGTTATGGTTAGCATTAAGGTTAGGGTTAGGTTTAGTGTAAGGGTAAGGGTTATGGTTAGGTTTAGGGTAAGTATTAGGTTTAGAGTTAGGGTTACAGTAAGGGTTAGGGTTAGGGTTAGGTTTAGGGTTAGCATTACGTTTAGGGTTAGGGTTAGGGTAAGGTTAAGGGTTAGGGTTATTGTTAGGGTTAGGGTTAGGGGTTAGGGTTAGGGTTAGGGTTAGGGTAAGTGTTAGGGTTAAGGTTAGGGTTAGGGTAAGGGTAAGGGTAAGGTTTAGGTTTAGGGTTAGGGTTAGTTGTTAGGGTTAGGGTTAGTGTAAGGGTTAGGGTTAGGGTTAGGGTAAGGGTTAGGGTTAGGGTTAGGGTTAGCATTAAGGTTAGGGTTAGGGTTAGGGTTAGCGTTAGGGAAAGGGTCAGGGTTAGGTTAAGTGTAAGGGTTATGTTTAGGGTTAGGTTTAGGTTTAGGGTTAGCGTTAGGGTAAGGGTAAGGGTTAGGGTTAGGTTTAGTGTTAGGTTTAGCGTTATGGTTAGGGTAAGGGTTAGGGTTAGGGTTAGGGTGAGGTTTAGGGTAGGGTTAAGGTTAGGGTTAGTGTTAGGGTTAGGGTTAGGGTTAGGGTAAGGATATTGTTAAGGTTAGGGTTAGCATTAAGTTTTGGGTTAGAGTTAGGGTAAGGGTAAGGGTTAGGGTTATTGTTAGTGTTAGGATTAGGGTTAGGGTTAGGGTTAGCATTAAGGTTAGGGTTAGGGTTAGCTTTAGGGAAAGTGTTAGCGTTAGGGTAAGGGTTAGGGTTAGGGTTAGGGTTAGGGTAAGGTTAAGGGTAAGGTTTAGGTTTAGGGTTAGGGTTAGTTGTTAGGATTAGGGTTAGTGTAAGGGTTAGGGTTAGGGTTAGGGTTAGCATTAAGGTTAGGGTTAGGGTTAGGGTTAGCGTTAGGGAAAGGGTTAGGGTTAGGGTAACTGTAAGGGTTAGGATTAGGGTTAGGGTTAGGTTTAGCCTTATGGTTAGGGTAAGGGCTGAGGTTAGGTTTAGGGTGAGGGTTAGGGTAGGGTTAAGGATAGGGTTAGTGTTAGGTTAGGGTTAGGCTTAGGATAAGGGTAAGGGTTAGGATTAGGGTTTGGGTTAGGGTTAGGATATGTTTAGGGTTAGGGTTAGGGTAAGGGCAAGGGTTAGGGTTAGAGTTAGGATTAGGTTTAGATTTAGGGTGAGGGTAAGGGTAAGTGTTAGGGTTAGGGATAGGGTAAGGGTAAGGGTTAGGGTTAGGTTTACGGTTAGGGTTAAGGTTAGGGTTAGTGTTAGGGTTAGGGTTAGGGTAAGGGTAAGTGTTAGGGTTAGGGGTAGGGTTAGGCAACATTTAAGGATTAGGGTAAGAGTTAGGCCTAGTGTTAGGGTTAGCGTAAGGGTTAGGATTAGGGTTAGGGTTAGGGTAAGGTTTAGGGTTAGGGTTAGGGTTAGCATTAAGGTTAGGGTTAGGGTTAGGAAAAGTGTTAGGGTTAGGGTTAGGGTAAGGGTAAGGGTAATGGTAAGGGTTAGGGTTAGGGTTAGGGTTAGGTTTAGATTTAGGTTTGGGGTTAAGGTTAGGGTTAGGGTTAGGGTAAGGGTAAGGGTTAGGGTTATGGTTAGGGTTAGGGTAAGGGTAAGGATTAGGGTTAGGGTTAGGGTTAGGTTTAGAGTTAGGCTTAGGGTAACGGTAAGTGTTAGGGTTAGGGTTAGGGTTAGGTTTAGGGTTAGGGTTAGGGTAAGGGTAACGGTTAGGGTTAGGGTAAGGGTTAAGGTTAGGGTTAGCATTATGGTTAGGGTTAGGATTAGGGTTAGGTTTAGGGTTAGGGTTAGGGTAAGGGTAACGGTTAGGGTTAGGCTTAGGGTTAGGTTTAGGGTTAGGGTTAGGGTTAGGGTTAGGGTTAGGGTAAGGGTTAGTGTTAGGGTTAGTGTTAGGGTAAGGATTAGGGTTAGGGTTAGGGTAAGGGTAAGGGTTAGGGTTAGGGTTAGCATTAAGGTTAGGGTTAGGGTTAAGGTAAGGGTAAGGGTTAGGGTTTTTGTTAGGGTGTGGGTTAGGTTTGGGGTTTAGGGTTAGGATTAGGGTTAGGGATAGGTGTAGGTTTAGCGTTAGGGTAAAAGTAAGGGTTAGAGTTAGGGTTAGGGTTAGGTTTAGGGTCAGGGTAAGAGTTAGGGTTAGGGTTAGGTTTAAGGTTAGGGTTAGTGTTAGGTTAAGGGTAAGGGTTAGGCTTAGGGTTAGGGTTAGCATTAAGGTTAGGGTTAGGGTTAGAATAAAGGTAAGGGTTAGGGTTAGGGTTAGGGTAAGGATTAGGCTTAGGGTTAGGGTTAGGGTAAGGGTAAGGGTTAGGGTTAGGGTTAGCATTAAGGTTATTGTTAGGTTAGGGTTGGGGTTACGGTTAGGGTTAGGGTAAGGGTAAGGTTTAGGGTTAGGATTAGGGTTAGGGGTTAGGGTTAGGGTTAGGGTAAGGGTAAGGGTAAGGTTTAGGTTTAGGTTTAGGGTTAGGTGTTAGGGTTAGGTTAGTGTAAGGCTTAGGGTTAGGGTTAGGGTTAGGGTTAGGGTAAGGTTTAGGATTATGGTTAGGGTTAAAATTAAGGTTAGGGTTAGGGTAAGGGTTAGGGAAAGTGTTAGGGTTAGGGTTAGGGTAAGGTTAAGGGTTAGGGGTAGGGTTAGGTTTAGGTTTAGGTTTGGGGTTAAGGTTAGGGTTTGGGTTAGGGTAAGGGTCAGGGTTAGGGTTAGGGTTAGGGTAAGTGTTAGGGTTAGGGTTAGGGTTAGGTTTAGGGTAAGGGTAAGGATTCAGGTTAGGGTTAGGGTTAGGGTTAGGTTTAGGGTTAGGGTTAGGGTAAGGGTAAGGGTTAGGTTTAGGGTTAGGGTTAAAGTTAGGGTTAGGGTTAGGGTTAGGATTAGGGTTAGGTTTAGCTTTATGGTTATGGTTAGGGTAAGGGTAAGGGTTAGGGTTAGGCTTAGGCTTAGGGTTAGGGTTACGGTTAGAATTAGGTTTATGGTTAGGGTTAGGGTAAGGGAAAGGGTAAGGGTTAGGTTTAGTGTTAGGGTTAGGTTTAGGGTTAGGGTCAGTATTAGTGTTAGGTTTAGGGTTAGCATTAAGTTTAAGGTTAGGGTTACGGTAATGGTAAGGGTTAGGGTTATTGTTAGGGTAAGAGTTAGTTTTGGGGCTTAGGGTTAGGGTTAGGGTTACGTTTAGGGTTAGCGTTAGGGTAAGGGTAAGGGTTAGGGTTAGGGTTAGTGTTAGGTTTAGCATTATGGTTAGGGTAAGGTTTAGGCTTAGGCTTAGGTTTAGGGTGAGGGTTAGGGTAGTGTTAAGGTTAGGGTTAGTGTTAGGGTTAGGGTTAGGGTTAGGGTAAGGGTAAGGGTTAGGTTTAGGGTTAGGGTAAGGATTAGGGATAGGGTTTGGGTAAGGGTTAGGGTTAGGGTTAGGGTTAGGGTTAGCATTAAGTTTAGGGTTAGGGTTAGGGTAAGGGTAAGGGATAGGGTTATTGTTAGGGTGAGGGTTAAGTTTGGGGGTAGGGTTAGGGTTAGGGTTAGGGTTAGGGATAGGTTTAGGGTTAGGGTTAGGGTAAGGGTAAGGGTTAGGTTAGGGTTAGAGTTAGGTTTAGATTTAGGGTTAGGGTAAGGGTAAGTGTTAGGGTTAGGGATAGGGTAAGGGTAAGGGTTAGGGTTAGGTTTAGGGTTAGGGTTAAGGTTAGGTTTAGTGTTAGGGTTAGGGTTAGGGTAAGAGTAAATGTTAGGGTTAGGTTTAGTGTTAGGGAAAGGTTAAGCATTAGGGTAAGGGTTAGGCTTAGGGTTAAGGTTAGCGTAAGGTTTAGGGTTGGGTTAGGGTTAGGGTAAGGGTTAGGGTTAGGGTTAGGGTTAGGGTTAGCATTAAGGTTAGGGTTAGGTTAGCGTTAGGGTTAGGGCTAGGGTTAGGGTAAGGGTAAGGTTTAGGATAAGGATTAGGGTTAGGGGTTAGGATTAGGGTAAGGGTAAGGTTAAGGTTTAGGTTTAGTTTTAAGATTAGGTATTATGGTTAGGGTTAGTGTAAGGCTTAGGGATAGGGTTAAGGTTAGGGTAAGGGTTACTGTTAGGGTTAGCGTTAGCAATAGGGTTAGGATTAGTGTAAGGGTTATGGAAAGTGTTAGGGTTAGGGTTAGGGTAAGGGTAAGGGTTAGGTTTAGGTTTAGGGTTAAGGTTAGGGTTAGGGTTAGGGTTAGGATTAGGTTTGGGTTTAGGTTTAGGTTTAGGGTTAGGTTTAGGGTAAGGGTAAGGGTTAGGGTTAGGTTTAGGGTTAGCATTAAGTTTAGGGTAAGGGTTAGGGTTATTGTTAGGGTAAGGGTTAGTTTTGGGGGTTAGGGTTAGGATTAGGCTTAGGTTTAGGGATAGGTTTAGGGTTCAGGTTAGTGTGAGGGTAAGGGTTAGAATTACGGTTAGGTTTAGGGTTAGGGTTAGGGTAAGGTAAGTGTTAGGATTAGGGTTAGGGTTAGGGTTAAGGTTAGGGTTAGGGTTAGGATTAGGGTTAGCGTAAGGGTTAGTGTGAGGGTTAGGGTTAGGTTTATTTTTAGGGAAAGTGTAACGGTTAGGGTAAGGTTTAGTGTTAGGGTTAGGTTTAGGGTAAGGCTTAGGGTTAGGGTTAGGGTAAGGGTTAGGGTTAGAGTTAGGGTTAGGGTTAGCAGTAAGGTTAGGGTTAGGTTTAGGGTTAGGATTAGGGTTCGGTTTAGGTTTACGCTTACGGTTAGGGTAAGGGTAAGGGTTAGGGTTAGGCTTAGGCTTAGGGTTAGGGTTAAGGTTAGGATTAGGTTTAGGGTTAGGGTTAGGGTTAGGGAAAGCATAAGGGTTAGGTTTAGTGTTAGGGTTAGGTTTAGGGTTAGGGTAAGGATTAGTGTTAGGTTTAGGGTAAGGTTTAGGGTTAGGTTTAGGGTGAGGGTTAGGGTAGGGTTAAGGTTAGGGTTAGTGTTAGGTTAGGGTTAGGCTTAGGATAAGGGTAAGGGTTAGGATTAGGGTTAGGGTTAGGGTTAGGGATATGTTTAGGGTTAGGGTTAGGGTAAGGGCAAGGGTTAGGGTTAGAGTTAGGTTTAGGTTTAGATTTAGGGTGAGGGTAAGGGTAAGTGTTAGGGTTAGGGATAGGGTAAGGGTAAGGGTTAGAGTTAGGTTTAGGCTTAGGGTTAAGGTTAGGGTAGTGTTAGGGTTAGGGTTAGGGTAAGGGTAAGTGCTAGGGTTAGGGTTAGGGTTAGGGAACATTTAAGGATTAGGGTAAGAGTTAGGCTTAGTGTTAGGGTTAGCGTAAGGGTTAGGGTTAGGTTTAGGGTTAGGGTAAGGTTTAGGGTTAGGGTTAGGGTTAGCATTAAGGTTAGGGTTAGGGTTAGGAAAAGTGTTAGGGTTAGGGTTAGGGTAAGGGTAAGGGTAATGGTAAGGGTTAGGGTTAGGGTTAGGGTTAGGTTTAGATTTAGGTTTGGGGTTAAGGTAAGGGTTAGGGTTAGGGTAAGGGTAAGGGTTAGGGTTATGGTTAGGGTTAGGGTAAGGGTAAGGATTAGGGTTAGGGTTAGTGTTAGGTTTAGAGTTAGGGTTAGGGTAACGGTAAGTGTTAGGGTTAGGGTTAGGGTTAGGTTTAGGGTTAGGGTTAGGGTAAGGGTAACGGTTAGGGTTAGGGTAAGGGTTAAGGTTAGGGTTAGCAGTATGGTTAGGGTTAGGATTAGGGTTAGGGATAGGTGTAGGTTTAGCATTAGGGTAAAAGTAAGGGTTAGAGTTAGGGTTAGGGTTAGGTTTAGGGTCACGGTAAGAGTTAGGGTTAGGGTTAGGTTTAAGGTTAGGGTTAGTGTCAGGGTTAGGGTTAGGTTAAGGGTAAGGGTTAGGATTAGGTTTAGGGTTTCGGAAAGATTAAGGATTAGGGAAAGGGTTAGGGATAGGGTTAGGGTTAGTGTAAGGGTGAGGGTTAGGGTTAGGGTTAGGGTAAGGGTTAGGCTTAGGGTTAGGGTTAGCATTAAGGTTAGGGTTAGGGTTAGGATAAAGGTAAGGTTTAGGGTTAGGGTTAGGGTAAGGATTAGGCTTAGGGTTAGGGTTAGTGTAAGGGTAAGGGTTAGGGTTAGGGTTAGCATTAAGGTTATTGTTAGGTTAGGGTTGGGGTTACGGTTAGGGTTAGGGTAAGGGTAAGGGTTAGGGTTAGGATTAGGGTTAGGGGTTAGGGTTAGGGTTAGGGTAAGGGTAAGGGTAAGGTTTAGGTTTAGGTTTAGGGTTAGGTGTTAGGGTTAGGTTAGTGTAAGGCTTAGGGTTAGGGTTAGGGTTAGGGTAAGGTTTAGGATTATGGTTAGGGTTAAAATTAAGGTTAGGGTTAGGGTAAGGGTTAGGGAAAGTGTTAGGGTTAGGGTTAGGGTAAGGTTAAGGGTTAGGGGTAGGGTTAGGTTTAGGTTTAGGTTTGGGGTTAAGGTTAGGGTTTGGGTTAGGGTAAGGGTCAGGGTTAGGGTTAGGGTTAGGGTAAGTGTTAGGGTTAGGGTTAGGGTTAGGTTTAGGGTAAGTGTAAGGATTCAGGTTAGGGTTAGGGTTAGGGTTAGGTTTAGGGTTAGGGTTAGGGTAAGGGTAAGGGTTAGGTTTAGGGTTAGGGTTAAAGTTAGGGTTAGGGTTAGGCTTAGGCTTAGGGCTAGGGTTAAGGTTAGAATTAGGTTTAGGGTTAGGGTTAGGGCAAGGGAAAGGGTTAGGGATAGGGTTAGGTTTAGGTTTAGTTTTGGGGTTAAGGTTAGGGTTTGGGTTAGGGTAAGGGTCAGGGTTAGGGTTAGGGTTAGGGTAAGTGTTAGGGTTAGGTTTAGGGTAAGGGTAAGGATTCAGGTTAGGGTTAGGGTTAGGGTTAGGTTTAGGGTTAGGGTTAGGGTAAGGGTAAGGGTTAGGTTTAGGGTTAGGGTTAAAGTTAGGGTTAGGGTTAGGGTTAGGATTAGGGTTAGGTTTAGCTTTATGGTTATGGTTAGGGTAAGGGTAAGGTTTAGGGTTAGGCTTAGGCTTAGGGTTAGGGTTAAGGTTAAAATTAGGTTTAGGGTTAGGGTTAGGGTAAGGGAAAGGGTAAGGGTTAGGTTTAGTGTTAGGGTTAGGTTTAGGGTTAGGGTAAGTATTAGTGGTAGGTTTAGGGTTAGCATTAAGTTTAAGGTTAGGGTTACGGTAAGGGTAAGGGTTAGGGTTATTGTTAGGGTAAGGGTTAGTTTTGGGGCTTAGGATTAGGGTAAGGGTAAGGTTAAGGTTTAGGTTTAGTTTTAAGATTAGGTATTATGTTTAGGGTTAGTGTAAGGCTTAGGGTTAGGGTTAAGGTTAGGGTAAGGGTTACTGTTAGGGTTAGGGTTAGCAATAGGGTTAGGATTAGTGTAAGGGTTATTGAAATTGTTAGGGTTAGGTTTAGGGTAAGGGTAAGGGTTAGGTTTAGGTTTAGGGTTAAGGTTAGGGTTAGGGTTAGGGTTAGGATTAGGTTTGGGTTTAGGTTTAGGTTTAGGGTTAGGTTTAGGGTAAGGGTTAGGGTTAGGTTTAGGGTTAGCATTAAGTTTAGGGTAAGGGTTAGGGTTATTGTTAGGGTAAGGGTTAGTTTTGGGGGTTAGGGTTAGGGTTAGGCTTAGGGTTAGGGATAGGTTTAGGGTTCGGGTTAGTGTGAGGGTAAGGGTTAGAATTACGGTTAGGTTTAGGGTTAGGGTTAGGGTAAGGTAAGTGTTAGGATTAGGGTTAGGGTTAGGGTTAAGGTTAGGGTTCGGGTTAGGGTTAGGGTTAGCGTAAGGGTTAGTGTGAGGGTTAGGGTTAGGTTTATTTTTAGGGAAAGTGTAACGGTTAGAGTATGGTTTAGGGTTAGTGTTAGGTTTAGGGTAAGGCTTAGGGTTAGGGTTAGGGTAAGGATTAGGGTTAGAGTTAGGGTTAGGGTTAGCAGTAAGGTTAGGGTTAGGTTTAGGGTTAGGATTAGGGTTCGGTTTAGGTTTACGCTTACGGTTAGGGTAAGGGTAAGGGTTAGGGTTAGGGTTAGGCTTAGGCTTAGGGTTAGGGTTAAGGTTAGGATTAGGTTTAGGGTTAGGGTAAGGATTAGTGTTAGGTTTAGGATTAGGATTAGGGTTAGGGTTAGGGTTAGGGTTAGGTTTAGGGTTAGGGTTAGGGTAAGGGTAAGGGTTAGGGATAGGTTTAGGCTTAGGGTTGAGGTTAGGGTTAGTGTTAGGGTTAGGGTTAGGGTAAGGGTAAGTGTTAAGGTTAGGGTTAGGGTTAGGGAACATTTAAGGATTAGGGTAAGAGTTAGGCTTAGTGTTAGGATTAGCGTAAGGGTTAGGGTTAGGGTAAGGGTAAGGGTTAGGTTTAGGGTTAGGGTTAAAGTTAGGGTTAGGGTTAGGCTTAGGCTTAGGGTTAGGGTTAAGGTTAGAATTAGGTTTAGGGTTAGGGTTAGGGTAAGGGAAAGGGTAAGGGTTAGGTTTAGTGTTAGGGTTAGGTTTAGGGTTAGGGTAAGGATTAGTGTTAGGTTTAGGGTTAGCATTAAGTTTAAGGTTAGGGTTACGGTAAGGGTAAGGGTTAGGGTTATTGTTAGGGTAGGGGTTAGTTTTGGGGCTTAGGGTTAGGGTTAGGGTTAGGTTTAGGGTTAGCGTTAGGGTAAGGGTAAGGGTTAGGGTTAGGGTTAGTGTTAGGTTTAGCGTTATGGTTAGGGTAAGGTTTAGGCTTAGGTTTAGGGTGAGGGTTAGGGTAGTGTTAAGGTTAGGGTTAGTGTTAGGGTTAGGGTTAGGGTTAGGGTAAGGGTAAGGGTTAGGTTTGGGTTAGGGTAAGGATTAGGGATAGGGTTTGGGTAAGGGTTAGGGTTAGGGTTAGGGTTAGGGTTAGCATTAAGGTTAGGGTTAGGGTTAGGGTAAGGGTAAGGGTTAGGGTTATTGTTAGGGTGAGGGTTAGGTTTGGGGGTAGGGTTAGGGTTAGGGTTACGGATAGTTTGAGGGTTAGGGTTAGGGTAAGGGTAAGGGTTCGGTTAGGGTTAGAGTTAGGTTTAGATTTAGGGTTAGGGTAAGGGTAAGTGTTAGGGTTAGGGATAGGGTAAGGGTAAGGGTTAGGGTTAGGTTTAGGGTTAGGGTTAAGGTTAGGTTTAGTGTTAGGGTTAGGGTTAGGGTAAGAGTAAATGTTAGGGTTAGATTTAGTGTTAGGGAAAGGTTAAGCATTAGGGTAAGGGTTAGGCTTAGGGTTAAGGTTAGCGTATGGTTTAGGGTTGGGTTAGGGTTAGGGTAAGGGTTAGGGTTAGGGTTAGGGTAAGGGTAAGGTTTAGGTTTAGTGTTAGGGTTAGGGTAAGTGTTAGGTTTAGGGTTAGGGTTAGGGTAAGGGTAAGGGTTAGGGTTAGTGTTAGGGTTATGTTTAGGGTTACGGGTAGGTTTAGGCTTAGGTTTAGCATTAAGGTTAGGGTTAGGGTTAAGGTAAGGATAAGGGTAAGTGTTAGGGTTAGGGTTAGGGTTAGGTTTAAGGTTAGGGTTAGCGATAGGGTTAAGGGTAGGGTAAGGGTAAGGGTTAGGGTTAGGGTTAGGTTTAGGTTTAGGGAGAGGGTAAGGGTTAGGGTAAGGTTTAGGGTTAGGGTTAGGTTTAGGTAAGGCTTAGGGTTAGTGTTAGGGTTAGGGTAAGAGTTAGAGTTAGGGTTAGGGTTAGGGTTAGCAGTAAGGTTAAGGTTAGGGTTAGGGTAAGGGTAAGGGTTAGGGTTGGGGTAAGGTAAGGATTAGGGTTAGGGTTAGGGTTAGGTTTAGGGTTAGGGAAAGGGTAAGGGTTAGGGTTAGGGTTAGGTTTAGGATAAGGGTTAGGGCTAGGGTTAGGTTTAGGGTAAGAGTAGGGTTAGGGTTAGGGTTAGGATTAGCAGTAAGGTTAGGGTTAGGGTTATGGTAAGGGTAAGGGTTGGGCTAGGGTTAGCATTAAGGTTAGGGTTAGGTTTAGGGTAAGGGTAAGGGTTAGGGTTAAGGTTAGGGTAAGGACTAGGCTTAGGGTTAGTGTTACAGTAAGGGTTAGGTTTAGGGTTAGGGTTAGGGTTAGCATTTAGAGTTAGGGTTAGGGTAAGGGTAAGGGTTAGGGTTAGTGTTAGGGTTAGGGTTAGGTTAAGGGGTAGGGTTAGGGTTAGGGTTAGGGTTAGCATTAAGGTTAGGCTTAGGGTTAGGGTAAGGGTAAGGGTTAGGGTTAGGGTTAGGGTAAGGATTAGGCTTAGGATTAGGGTTAGGGTAAGTGTAAGGGTTAGGGTTAGGGTGAGCATTAAGGTTAGGGTTAGGTTAGGGTTAGGGTTAGGGTTAGGGTAAGGGTAAGGATAAGGTTTAGGTTTAGGGTTAGGGTGAGGGTTAGGGTAGGGTTATGGTTATGGTTAGGGTTAGGGTAAGGGTTATGGTAAGGGTTAGGGTTAGGTTTAGGGTTAGCGTTAGGGTAAGGGTAAGGTTTAGGGTAGGGTTAGGGTTAGGTTTAGTGTTATGGTTAGGGTAAGGGTTAGGGTTAGGGTTATGATGGGGGTTAGGGTAGGGTTAAGGTTAGGGTTAGTGTTAGGGTTAGGGTTAGGGTTAGGGTAAGGGTTCGGGTTCGGGTTCGCATTAAGGTTAGGGTTAGGGTTAGGTTAAGGGTAAGGGTTAGGGTTTTTGTTAGGGTGAGGGTTAGGGTTAGGGTTAGAGTTAGCGTTAGGGTAAGGTTAAGGGTTAGGTTTAGTGTTAGGGTTAGGTTTAGGGTGAGGGTTAAGGTTAGGGATAGAGTTAGGGTTATAGCAAGGTATGGGTTAGGGTTACTGTTAGGGTTTGGGTTAGGTTTATTGTAAGGGTAAGTGTTAGTGTTATGGTTAGGGTTAGGGTTAGTGTTAGTGTTATGGTTAGGGTAAGGTTAAGGGTTAGGTTTAAGGTTAGGGTTAGGGTTAGGGTTAGGTTTATGGTTAAATTTAGGGTTAGGGTTAGGGTAAGGGTAAGTGTTAGGGTTAGGGTTAGGGTAAGGGTAAGTGTTAGGGTTAGGGTTAGGGTTAGGATAAGGTTAAGGGTTAGGTTTAGCTTTATGATAGGGTTAGGGGTTAGGGTTAGGGTTAGGGTTAGGGTTAGGATAAGGGTAAGGGTTAGGGTTATTGTTAGGGTGAGGGTTAGGTTTGGGGGTTAGGGTTAGGTTTAGTGTTAGGGATAGGTTTAGGGTTATGGTTAGGGTAAGGGTAAGGGTTAGGGTTAGGGTTAGGGTTAGGTTTAGGGTTAGGGTTAGGGTAAGGGTAAGTGTTACGGTTACGGTTAGGGTAAGCGTAAGGGTTAGGGTTAGGGTTAGGGTTAAGTTTAGGGTTAGTGTTAGTGTTAGGGTTAGGGCAAGGGTAAGGGTTAGGGTTAGGGTAAGGGTTAGGTAAAGTTTAAGGATTAGGGTAAGGATTAGGCTTAGGGTTAGGGTAAGGGTAAGGGTTAGGGTTAGGGTTAAGTTTAGGTTTAGGGTTGGGGTTAAGGTTAGGGCTAGGGTTAGGGTAAGGGTAAGAGTTAGGGTTAGGGTTAGGGTAAGTGTTCGGGTTAGGGTTAGGGTTAGTGTAAGGGTAAGGTTTCGGTTAAGGGTTAGGGTTAGGCTTAGGTTTAGGTTAGGGTTAAGGTTAGGGTTAGGGTTAGGGTTAGGAGTTAGGGGTAGGGTTACTGTTAGGGTTAGGGTTAGGGTAAGGGTTAGGTGTAGGTTAAGAGTAAGTGTTAGGTTTAGGGATTAGGGTTAGGGTTAGGGTTACAGTAAGGGTATGGGTTAGGGTTAGGGTTAGGGTTAGCTTTATTGTAAGGGTAAGTGTTAGGGTTACAGTTAGGGTTAGGGTTAGGTTTATTGTAAGGGTAAGTGTTAGGGTTACGGTTAGGGTTAGGGTTAGTGTTAGAGTTAGGGTTAGGGTAAGGTTAAGGGTTAGGGTTAAGGTTAGGGTTAGCGTTAGGGTTAGGTTTAGGGTTAGGTTTAGGGTTAGGGTTAGGGTAAGGGTAAGTGTTAGGGTTAGGGTTAGGGTTAGGGTTAGGGTAAGGTTCAAGTTTAGGGTTAGGGTTAGGGTAAGTGTAAGGTTAGGATTAGGGTTAGGGTTAAGGTTAGGGTTAGAGTTAGGGTTAGGGTTAGGGTAAGGTTAATGGTTATGGTTAGGGTTAGGGTTAAGATTAGGTTTAGGGTTAGGGTTATGGTTAGGTTTAGGGTTAGGGTTAGGATAAGTTTTAGGTTTAGGGTTAGGGTTAGGGTTAGGGTTAGGTTTAGGGTAAGGGTAAGGGTTAGGGTTAGGGTGAGGGTTAGGGTTAGGGTTAAGGTTAGGTTTAGTGTTAGGGTTAGGGTTAGGTTAAGGTTAAGGGGTAGGGTTAGGGTTAGGTTAGGGATAATATTAGAGTTAGGGTTAGGGTTACTGTTAGGTTTAGGCTTAGGATTAGGGTAAGGGTTAGGGTTAGGGTTAGGGTTAGGGTAAGGGTAAGGGTTAGGAATAGGGTTAGGTTTAGGTTTAGGGTTGGGGTTAAGGTTAGGGTTAGGGTTAGGGTAAGGGTAAGGTTTAGATTTAGGGTTAGGGTTAAGGTAAGTGTTAGGGTTAAGGTTAGGGTTAGGGTAAGGGTAAGGGTTAGGGTTAGGGTTAGGGTTATGGTAGGGTTAGGGTTAGGTTTAGGCTTAGGGTTAGGCTTAGGGTTAGCATTAACGTTAGGGTTAGGGTTAAGGTAAGGATAAGTGTAAGTGTTAGGGGTAGGGTTAGGGTTAGGTTTAAGGTTAGGTTTAGGGTTAGGGTTAGGGTAAGGGTAAGGGTTAGGGTTAGGGTTAGGTTTAGGGTTAGGGAGAGGGTAAGGGTTATGGTAAGGTTTAGGGTTAGGCTTAGGGTTAGGGTAAGGCTTAGGGTTAGTGTTAGGGTTAGGGTAAGAGTTAGGGTTAGGGTTAAGTTTAGGGATAGCAGCAAGGTTATGGTTAGGGGTAAGGTAAGGGTAAGGGTAAGGGTTAGGGTTGGGGGTAAGGTAAGGATTAGGGTTAGGGTTAGGGTTAGGGTTAGGGTTAGGGAAAGGGTAAGGGTTAGGGTAAGGTTTAGGGTTAGGGTTAGGGTTAGGGTAAGGGTTAGGGTTAGGGTTAGTTTTAGGGTTAGGGTTAGGTTAAGGGGTAGGGTTAGGATTAGGGTTAGGGTTAGCTTTAAGGTTAGGGTTAGGGTTATGGTAAGGGTAAGGGTTAGGGTTAGGGTTAGGGCTAGGGTAAGGATTAGGCTTAGGGTTAGGGTTAGGGTAAGTGTAAGGTTTAGGGTTAGGGTGAGCATGAAGGTTAGCGTTAGGTTAGGGTTAGGGTTAGGGTAAGGGTAAGGGTTAGGGTTAGGATTAGGGTTAGGGGTTAGGGTTAGGGTTAGTGTAATGTTAAGGATAAGGTTTAGGTTTAGGGTTAGGTTTGGGTTAGGGTAGGGTTAAGGTTAGGATTAGTGTAAGGTTAGGGTTAGGGTTAGGGTAAGGGTAAGGGTTAGGGTTAGGGTTAGCGTTACGGTTAGGGTTAAGGTTAGGGGTTAGGGTTATGGTTAGGGTTAGGTTTAGGGTTAGGGTTAGGGTAAGTGTAAGGGTTATGGTTAGGGTTAGGGTTAGGTTAAGGGTTAGCGTTAGGGTAAGGGTAGGGTTTAGGGTTAGGGTTAGGGTTAGGTTTAGCGTTATGGTTAGGGTAAGGGTTAGGGTTAGGGTTAGGATGAGGGTTAGGGTAGGGTTAAGGTTAGGGTTAGTGTTAGGGTTAGGGTAGGGTTAGGGTAAGGGTAAGGGTTAGGGTTAGGGTTAGGGTTAGGTTAAGGATTAGGGTTAGGGTTAGGGTAAGGGTTAGGGTTAGGGTTCGCATTAAGGTTTGGGTTAGGGTTAGGATAAGGGTAAGGGTTACGGTTATTGTTAGGGTGAGGGTTAGGTTTGGGGGTTAGGGTTAGGTTTAGTGTTAGGGATAGGTTTAGGGTTATGGTTAGGGTAAGGGTAAGGGTTATGGTTAGGGTTAGGGTTAGGTTTAGGGTTAGGGTTAGGGTAAGGGTAAGTGTTACGGTTACGGTTAGGGTAAGCGTAAGGGTTAGGGTGAGGGTTAGGGTTAAGTTTAGGGTTAGTGTTAGTGTTAGGGTTAGGGCAAGGGTAAGGGTTAGGGTTAGGGTAAGGGTTAGGTAAAGGTTAAGGATTAGGGTAAGGATTAGGCTTAGGGTTAGGGTAAGGGTAAGGGTTAGGGTTAGGGTTAAGTTTAGGTTTAGGGTTGGGGTTAAGGTTAGGGCTAGGGTTAGGGTAAGGGTAAGGGTTAGGGTTAGGGTTAGGGTAAGTGTTCGGGTTAGGGTTAGGGTTATGGTTAGTGTAAGGGTAAGGTTTCGGTTAAGGGTTAGGGTTAGGCTTAGGTTTAGGTTAGGGTTAAGGTTAGGGGTAGGGTTAGGGTTAGGAATTAGGGGTAGGGTTACTGTTAGGGTTAGGGTTAGGGTAAGGGTTAGGTGTAGGTTAAGAGTAAGTGTTAGGTTTAGGGTTAGGGTTAGGGTTAGGGTTACAGTAAGGGTATGGGTTAGGGTTAGGGTTAGGGTTAGGGTTAGGTTTATTGTAAGGGTAAGTGTTAGGGTTACAGTTAGGGTTAGGGTTAGGTTTATTGTAAGGGTAAGTGTTAGGGTTACGGTTAGGGTTAGGGTTAGTGTTAGAGTTAGGGTTAGGGTAAGGTTAAGGGTTAGGGTTAAGGTTAGGGTTAGCGTTAGGGTTAGGTTTAGGGTTAGGTTTAGGGTTAGGGTTAGGGTAAGGGTAAGTGTTAGGGTTAGGGTTAGGGTAAGGGTCAAGTTTAGGGTTAGGGTTAGGGTAAGTGTAAGGGTTAGGATTAGGGTTAGGGTTAAGGTTAGGGTTAGAGTTAGGGTTAGGGTTAGGGTAAGGTTAAGGGTTATGGTTAGAGTTAGGGTTAAGATTAGGTTTAGGGTTAGGGTTATGGTTAGGTTTAGGGTTAGGTTTAGGATAAGGTTTAGGTTTAGGGTTAGGGTTAGGGTTAGGGTTAGGATTAGGGTAAGGGTAAGGGTTAGGGTTAGGGTGAGGGTTAGGGTTAAGGTTAAGGTTAGGTTTAGTGTTAGGGTTAGGGTTAGGTTAAGGTTAAGGCATAGGGTTAGGGTTAGGTTAGGGATAATATTAGAGTTAGGGTTAGGGTTACTGATAGGTTTAGGCTTAGGATTAGGGTAAGGGTTAGGTTTAGGGTTAGGGTTAGGGTTAGGGTTAGGGTTAGGGTAAGGGTAAGGTTTAGGAATAGGGTTAGGTTTAGGTTTAGGGTTGGGGTTAAGTTTAGGGTTAGGGTTAGGGTAAGGGTAAGGTTTAGGTTTAGGGTTAGGGTTAAGGTAAGTGTTAGGGTTAGGGTTAGGGTTAGGGTAAGGGTAAGGGTTAGGGTTAGGGTTAGGGTTAGGGTTATGGTTAGGTTAGGTTTAGGCTTAGGGTTAGGCTTAGGGTTAGCATTAATGTTAGGGTTAGGGTTAAGGTAAGGATGAGTGTAAGTGTTAGGGTTAGTGTTAGGGTTAGGTTTAAGGTTAGGTTTAGGGTTAGGGTTAGGGTAAGGGTAAGGGTTAGGGTTAGGGTTAGGTTTAGGGTTAGGGAGAGGGTAAGGGTTATGGTAAGGTTTAGGGTTAGGCTTAGGGTTAGGGTAAGGCTCAGGGTTAGTGTTAGGGTTAGGGTAAGAGTTAGGGTTAGGGTTAGGGTTAGGGATAGCAGCAAGGTTAGGGTTAGGGGTAGGGTAAGGGTAAGGGTAAGGGTTAGGGTTGGGGGTAAGGTAAGGATTAGGGTTACGGTTAGGGTTAGGTTTAGGGTTAGGGAAAGGGTAAGGGTTAGGGTAAGGTTTAGGGTTAGGGTTAGGGTTAGGGTAAGGGTTAGGGTTAAGGTTAGTTTATGGGTTAGGGTTAGGTTAAGGGTTAGGGTTAGGGTTAGGGTTAGGGTTAGCTTTAAGGTTAGGGTTAGGGTTATGGTAAGGGTAAGGATTAGGGTTAGGGTTAGGGCTAGGGTAAGGATTAGGCTTAGGGTTAGGGTTAGGGTAAGTGTAAGGGTTAGGGTTAGGGTGAGCATTAAGTTTAGCGTTAGGTTAGGGTTAGGGTTAGGGTTAGGGTAAGGGTAAGGGTTAGGGTTAGGATTAGGGTTAGGGGTTAGGGTTAGGGTTAGTGTAAGGTTAAGGATAAGGTTTAGGTTTAGGGTTAGGATTAGGGTTAGGGTAGGGTTAAGGTTAGGGTTAGTGTAAAGGTTAGGGTTAGGGTTAGGGTAAGGGTAAGGGTTAGGGTTAGGGTTAGGGTTACGGTTAGGGTTAAGGTTAGGGGTTAGGGTTATGGTTAGGGTTAGGTTTAGGGTTAGGGTTAGGGTAAGTGTAAGGGTTATGGTTAGGGTTAGGGTTAGGTTAAGGGTTAGCGTTAGGGTAAGGGTAGGGTTTAGGGTTAGGGTTAGAGTTAGGTTTAGCGTTATGGTTAGGGTAAGGGTTAGGGTTAGGGTTAGAATGAGGGTTAGGGTAGGGTTAAGGTTAGGGTTAGTGTTAGGGTTAGGGTCGGGTTAGGGTAAGGGTAAGGGTTAGGGTTAGGGTTAGGGTTAGGTTAAGGATTAGGGTTAGGGTTAGGGTAAGGGTTAGGGTTAGGGTTCGCATTAAGGTTAGGGTTAGGGTTAGGATAAGGGTAAGGGTTAGGGTTATTGTTAGGGTGAGGGTTAGGTTTGGGGGTTAGGGTTAGGTTTAGTGTTAGGGATAGGTTTAGGGTTATGGTTAGGGTAAGGGTAAGGGTAATGGTTAGGGTTAGGGTTAGGGTTAGGTTTAGGGTTAGGGTTAGGGTAAGGGTAAGTGTTACGGTTACGGTTAGGGTAAGCGTAAGGGTTAGGGTTAGGGTTAGGGTTAAGTTTAGGGTTAGTGTTAGTGTTAGGGTTAGGGTAAGGGTAAGGGTTAGGTTTAGGGTAAGGGTTAGGTAAAGGTTAAGGATTAGGGTAAGGATTAGGCTTAGGGTTAGGGTAAGGGTAAGGGTTAGGGTTAGGGTTAAGTTTAGGTTTAGGGTTGGGGTTAAGGTTAGGGCTAGGGTTAGGGTAAGGGAAAAGGTTAGGGTTAGGGTTAGGGTAAGTGTTCGGGTTAGGGTTAGGGTTAGGGTTAGTGTAAGGGTAAGGTTTCGGTTAAGGGTTAGGGTTAGGCTTAGGTTTAGGTTAGGGTTAAGGTTAGGGTTAGGGTTAGGGTTAGGAGTTGGGGGTAGGGTTACTGTTAGGGTTAGGGTTAGGGTAAGGGTTAGGTGTAGGGTAAGAGTAAGTGTTAGGTTTAGGGGTAGGGTTAGGGTTAGGGTTACAGTAAGGGTATGGGTTAGGGTTAGGGTTAGGGTTAGGGTTAGGTTTATTGTAAGGGTAAGTGTTAGGGTTACGGTTAGGGTTAGGGTTAGTGTTAGAGTTAGGGTTAGGGTAAGGTTAAGGGTTAGGGTTAAGGTTAGGGTTAGCCTTAGGGTTAGGTTTAGGGTTAGGTTTAGGGTTAGGGTTAGGGTAAGGGTAAGTGTTAGGGTTAGGGTTAGGGTTAGGGTTAGGGTAAGGGTCAAGTTTAGGGTTAGGGTTAGGGTAAGTGTAAGGGTTAGGATTAGGGTTAGGGTTAAGGTTAGGGTTAGTGTTAGGGTTAGGGTTAGGTTAAGGTTAAGGGGTAGGGTTAGGGTTAGGTTAGGGATAATATTAGAGTTAGGGTTAGGGTTACTGTTAGGTTTAGGCTTAGGATTAGGGTAAGGGTTAGGTTTAGGGTTAGGGTTAGGGTTAGGGTTAGGGTAAGGGTAAGGGTTAGGAATAGGGTTAGGTTTAGGTTTAGGGTTGGGGTTAAGGTTAGGGTTAGGGTTAGAGGAAGGGT